>JAHWFP010171514.1:0-17419 GCA_023313725.1 Lithobius niger
TCAACTAGAGGAAAGTTCCATTTATGTGAAAACTGTTCTCATAACAACCTTTTCTTGATATTCTGGTTCACAACGAGAAAGGAGTATTGAGTTTCTCCCCCTACAAGACACCTCCATATACGGGACAAGGGCTGCCTTTTGCTTCAGCCCATCCGAAGTCAGTATTTCGCGCATTACTCAGAAATGAGCTGGCGAGAGTTATCCTTCATTCGTCAACCAGGGTTATCGCGAACGTTGAAATTTGTTTTATATTGCCTAACCGAAAATATGCGTTACCTAAGCTTTGAGCATTATCCTTCTCCTCGCTGTTTGATCTAGAGAATAAAGTTCTGAAGCCCGCCATCCTCGCGACCCAACGAGCATCGTTGTGTGCATTCCTCCGTCTATATTCCTTGACGCAGTCTATGTCAAGTGCTTCATAGGCCTGGAAAATGACGCTCTTGAGCCAGATGCTATCATCCGTGCGGAGGTCTGTCCAACTTTGTTGCTGAATGGAAGAAAAATTTGGGTGCGTTCTCGTCGAAAGGCTTGGATGCTTTAAGATAAAAACGGATGGCTCGTACAACAGGGCATAAGCTACGTTCTTGATCGTCTCCCAAAATGCTTGTGAGAGAAGGGATGATGAAAGGGTGAGTGTGCTCAGTGGGATTTTGAGTCTTTGCACGAAAGGACGGATGAGGGGTGAGAGTAACACCTTGTTAATCTGGAAGGAAAAAGCAATCCCGTTCAGTTGTGGATAAAGCCTGTAATTCACTACAACGGAGGCATGCGGCCAGAGCCACTAAGAATACAGTCTTCCTTGTAAGATTGCTGAGGCGTGCGGAGGCTAGTGGTTCATAGGGAGAGGTCATGAGGGCTGATAAGACGATGGAAAGGTCCCAATCGGGAAACCGCTTCCTGGTGCATGGGCGATCCAGGAGGAAGGAGTGGATCAAGGACGAAATTTTGTAATAGGTAAGGAGGATAGTATTTCCGGCAGCTTTGAAGACTGCGTTTAGTGCAGATCGGTAAACTAGAATAGTGGATCCTCGCAACCGGCTCTTACATAGAGAGGTTAGAAAGCGGAGGAGGTCATGCATAGGAGGGTGGACTGGATCAACTTGTTCTGTGATACACCAATGAAACCATCGTTTCCAGTGACTGTCATATATTTTAGTAGTGGATGAGCGGATGGCCCGTGAAGCGATGCGAGAGGCCTCGTCCTCAAGAACGCCTGTTGCGCGGAGGAGTCCGATGATAGTAGCCACCCGTGAAGACGTAGCGCCTGAAGGTTCGGAGTGGTGGATTAGTCCGTTGTTCTGGGACAGCAGGTCTGGTTGATTCGGCAGTTGCCGGGGCGAGTCAATGAGGAGGGTGAGAAGAAGCGGAAACCAAGCTGCAGCTGGCCAATTACGTACGATGAGGAGAAACCGGCCGTTGCAATTGGCAATCTTGCGGAGGACAAGCGGAAGGAGGCGCGGAGGCGGAAATACGTAGGCGTGTAGGTGATTCCGATCGAGAGTGAGTGCATCTACTGCCCAAGCCCGGCGATCTGGAAGTGGGCTGACGAATAGGGGAAGTCTGTTGTTGAATCTCGTGGCAAACAGATCTACAAGGGGTCGTTTCCAAAGGAGGAAGAGGGCGTGGCAGACCAAGGAATGCAAGGTCCATTCGCTGACGGGAGGTGTGCGATGGGACAGAGTCGGCTATGACGTTCAGAGACCCCGGAATGTGGAGGGGCAGGAAACAGATGCGGTGGAGGATACAGAACTGAAAGATGTCGGACGTTATCTAATGAAGGGTAAGGGAGCGTGTCCCCCCCCCCCCTTGCGGAGGTAGGCAACAGCAGTGGTGTTGTTTATGTGGACTTGTACAATATGGCCCGTTAGATAACGTTGAAAATGTTGCAGGCCTAGAAGGACTGCGCGCAATTCCAAATGATTGATGTGCTCCGTAACTTCAGTCGTCTAGCGTCCGGACGTTGTGAGATTGTTGATGTGTTCTCCCCAACTTGTCTGAGAAGCATCCGTGAACAAGTTGAGGTGAGGAGGTGGTTCGTGGAGGGGAACTGTTGCAGTCAGATTTTTGATATCCATCCACCATAGGAAGGTGTCGATGGGAAAGACTAGGCCTCGTTGTTGTGGGGGAAGAGTGATGGCCATGCGGGGATTGCCCCAATGAAAGGAGCGGTAGTGGTGTAGCGGACACGCCATCCAACGTCCGTAGGGGACCAGGTCTGCTAATGAATCAATGGTCCCGATAGCTGAGGCAAGGTCCCGGAAATCATGATGTGATTTTCGTAGGACGTCACGGGTGGAGTCAAGATGAGACGTGACACGGTCTGGGGACGGCATGATGGATGCCGTGCGGAGGTTGAAAAGTACCCCTAGAAAAACGAACGATTGGGCAGGCAGGAGACGTGACTTTGGGAGGTTTAAACCGAGGCCTAGGTGATGAAAAAGAGACATGGCGGTGGTTAGGTTTCTTGACAGGGCTGCCGGTTGTGGATGCGGAAGGAGGCAGTCGTCGAGGAAGGCGTGGTTGCGAATGCCTTGTTGGTGGAGGCAGGCCAGGACTGGTCGCAGGATCATAGTGAAGATACGGGGGGCTGCATTGAGGCCAAACGGAAGACAAAGATATTCGCAGATGGTATTGTCTAGTACGAAACGGAATACGTGGCGGACAGAGGCACGAAGTGGAATGTGAAGGTAAGCGTCGGCCAGGTCGAGGGACACTGTCCAATCGTCAGGTTGGAGGGATTCGCGGATGGAGGATATTGTTTCTATTTGTAAATGTGGGTTGTGAATAAACTGAATGAGTGGTTTGAGACTGAAGATTAGGCAAGATCCTCCGGTTTTTTTGTCGCAGAGAAAAATGCTGCTGTAAAATCCCGGGTTGAATGGAGGTAACACTACATGAATGGCCTCCTTCCGGAGGAGAGACAATATTTCTGGTCGGAGTGGGGTGGAGGAACGGGATTGGTGGTCCTGCGGAGGGTCTTGCACCGGAGGAGGCAGAAGGAACTTTGGTTTGAAGCCGTGTAAAATGATTGAAAGAAGCACTGCATGGGTCGGAAGTTATTGCTTGCCAAGACTTAGCATAATAGTGGAGGCGTCCCCCTACAGCTTGTGGGGGAGGCGGAATGTCAATAGTAATCACGACCTTTGTGTCGGAGGTGGGAATTGGCTTGGTGTCGCCGGTGTGAAGAGGAAGAACGTCCCAGGGAGCGGCCTCGCCCGCGACCTTGGGTTCTTACCGGAAAGGGAGAGGCGGAGCGAGCCGGAGGTGGAGGGTGTTCGGAGGGTTTGGCATTCCTCTGGTCATCTGCTGGAGGGTCGGAACGAGATGGAAGGGAACGAGGATGACATGCGCAACTTGTTGTATCGCGGCTTGCGCGAAATGCAAGATGGGGAGCTGCCTTTGGAATCAGCCCCCGGAACAATGATTCCGACTCATGAATAGGTTGATTGCGGAGGAGGTGTCTTGTAGAGGCATGGAGGTTAGGTTCTGTGTTAAGCGCAACCTCCCGTAGAAGCAGTGTTGAATTGAAGAGGGCGCGGGTGAACCAATTCATGGCGTGATATGTGGAAAAGCAGCTTTTGTGAAAGACTTGATTGATAAGGAATGTTAGCTGGCGAGTATCCTCCGGAGGGTCAGTGTAGAGCCGCTCACACAGTGCGTTTGCTGCCGTGCTGAGAACATCCGCCTGGGAGGTGGCCCGGAGGCCAAGGCGGAGGATACGATCATTGTCGCGGAGAACTAACACAGGTACTGCCGCCCGTCGAGGGAGGTAGAGAGCTGAGCCGAAGTCTAATTTAGTGTTGGCTGTTAAAAACTCCGACTGAGGGTAAGTATCGAAGTTGTGTGGATTGGCAGTACCATCGCCAATCGGGCGGAAGAAGTAATTCTCGCGACCAGGGCGAGGCGGAGGAGTATCCTTGTCCAATTCAAGAGGAGAACCATTACCCAGGAGGGTACCGCCATTACGGAGGAGGATCGTGAGAAGGGTCATGGATTGTCCTAGGAGTGAGGTTGGTGAGGTAATTGATCGCGGAGGCCAAATCCGAAGCCTGTCGCAAATTCTTAGAGGCGGCGTCTGTCGAAGCGGAGGGCTTATATAGGAAGCAGTCCGGGATTATTTCTTCTACTGTCTTCATGAGTTCGGGAAGAGGAATTTCGGAGGGATCAGGATCACCTTGAAACGGAAGTTCCGGAAGTCCACAGTCAGAAGGGTCTGGTGAATAGTACGAATCTTGATTGTTGTCGTCGAAGGAGCCTGGCGGAAGGACCGGAGGCGGTGCCGGAAGTGGGGCTACAGGGGCGGTAGACGGGCCTGCGTCAGCTGCGGAAGGGCAATGGCGCTTAGGAAGGGAGGTTAGCCAGGCGGAAGTGTAGTCAGTATGCGCCTTCCGTTTGAAGGTGCGGAGGTAAGAGCCCATTAAGAGAGTGACCTTGGGAGGACGTGAGAGGTTCATTGGTACGACGAGAGGTGCCGGAAGAATGGGAAGACAAGTCGAATGGCATGATATGAGGGTCAGCGGAGGAGGCTAACTTAGCCGCAACCTTCCGCGCTTTCAATTGCAGCTTCAAAAGAGCATACCGTTCTTTAGTACGGGAAAGTTCCCCAGTAAGAGACCGAAGATCCTTGGTCGGAGGTGGTTGACAGCATTGGACAGGAGATGTGTTTGCAGTATTACATGGCAGTGGAAAGGATTCCGAAAAAAAAGGGGGTTCGGAGGCGGAGGCTCCAAAGAATCCTACTCCGTTGTGAGTTAGAGAGCTTCCACGTTCCCAACAACCGGAGGGATGTAAACTGGCGAGGCAGAACGGCGAGGAAGGGGGGAAAAACCCTCCCGTGGTGTCCCCTTTGCTCTCGGCATAGCTAAACGGAGGTGGAAGACAAAGCGGAGGTAAAGCTCGACAATTCCCAGAGCGATGTGAACAGCGTGGTGGTAGAAAAGAAAAGGTAGGCATTACCGCTTCGATTTATACATGATGGAGGCTGCGCAGTAGACCTGCGCAGTAGGTAGCTAACCGGAAGGACATCTTTTTTTGTTTTCTCTAGAATTGAACAGCATTGAGAAGAGAAATGCTAATAAAAAAGGTAATGGACTTTTTCAAGGCAACTAGAAAAGCATTGGTAGGTGTTTGCTGGGCGTTATTTAAATGCAGCCGCAAATAAATGACGGTAGTCAACGTTTCTATAGCAAACAAAGAACACCACCGTAGTTAAAGATAAAAATATTAAGTACGATGTTTACATGTATGGTAAATGAAGGCATAGCATTTGGATGCCAATTGCGCCCCCTAAAACATACACTAAACTGGATGGCTTTATGTCCAAAGAAATATTCAAAGGTAGTTACAATGTTTAGAAGTTGTGAAAAATGGCGACTAGCGCTGCATGCATTCACAGCGATTTTTTAAGAGTTTTTTCTAAATAATGTAAAAATTAAATGGAATTGAATTTTTGGGATCTGTTCCCGCAGGATTGTAGCCAATGTGTTGGGCTACTAAGCAAAACAAAAATCAGTCAGATTGATCCATTTTTCAAAAGATACATTTTTAGTGAAAGTAGTTTTGACAGGCCTACGTGAAACCTCGCGCTGCTAGCACAAATAAAAAAAAAAAGGTGAAGCGAGTTTTCTTGCGGACTGCTTTTACATTTTTGTTTTAGTTTGAGTTTAAGACGGAGGGATTTCCGGATTGCCTTATAGTACGATCAGAGAGGGTTGGTCGATGTCCAGACCATAAAGGTGCAGAGTTTCCTTTCCGACTGTCAACGGATTTGGTGATGTAGGGGCCAAATTTAAAGGAACTGGTTCAGAAGTTTGCACGGGAAGCAACTGATTTTGTTCGATTTCAGGGTTGGATGTTGGGGGGGGGGGGTCTAATTGGAAAATCGCCTAATGGGATAATTGTCTAATATCTGCATAAATAAAAAATCTGGAAAATGGTCTAAACGGAATATCGTATAATGGAAAATCATCTAAACGGAATATCGAATAATGGATAGTTGTATAATGGATAAACGTCTAACTGGATAAACATCCAACTGCGGTTTCTGATGTTATACTGTATGTATAGCCGCAGCGAGCGCGAGCGAGGCAGGGACATTAGACAATTTTCCATTATACGAATTTTCTGTTAGACAATAATCCATTGTACGAATTTCCAGTTAGACGATTTTCCATTATACAAATTTTCTGTTAGAAGACTTTCTTTTCTGTTAGACTGTTATACGGTATACGTTCTTCCAATTATGCGATTTTCCAGTCAGACGATTATCCCTCGCCCCGAATGTTGCAGCGTTTGTTGGCAACTAAGATGAGGTTGAAACAAGGGTACTTGATTGCCCAGTGATGGATGCTGAAGTTTCACAGGAGAGGATGTCGGCAACAGGAGAGTTGAAGTGTTGAGTTTGGGTTGGAGTTCCTTTTCCGGATGTGAGACGGGATTCAAAAATCTCAGTTGATGGGAGAGTTGAACGAGGTGTTGCTGCAATATCTGGGTTGGCGTAGGGTGAAAAAGGGGGAAAGTCGAGGAGAGGAAGCTCGTTTTGCAGGGGTGAACTTAGGCTTTCATCTTCGGTTGTTGTTAGGTCGAAGGTGTCAATCGCCGAGCTTGTCGAATTTCCTTGTTCTTGTGACGGTTGGTTCAGAGAGGAAGTCCTGAAGGGTAACGGTGACATTGATATAGGTGCGATGAAAACCGCAGGAGACGTCAAAACAGATGACGATTCAGATTGTGTGGATTGAACGGAGAGCGGAGTTTGTGCATGTAGAGGAGAACTTGAAGGGGAGATCCTAGGCGTGGGAGGGGCCTTCGAGATCGTGCAGGAGGCCAATTTTCTTTTCTTGGGAGAAACGGATTTGGCTTTCGAGGATCCAGTTCATTCTTTCTGTAGTTTTTCTTGGCGCTGAAAATTTTGCCTCTTTTGAATTGCGAAAGCCAGCTACATACTGGCAATTATCCGCCAATCTTTATGGGGAATCATGACGCAAATTGGGCAGGGATTCAAATAGTAATCACACTTGTGGTGATATTGACAAACACTAGTGTGCGGGTCTTTCCTCATCGGATTCGTGAATCCGGGGCAAGGGCAAGAGCCCCCATCGTCAATTGTTGGATACGCCTGAAGTAAACGTTCACTTCATCCTGTTCGGGGAGATTTTTCACATTCTTCGCTTTCACCATAGTAGATCGAAAAAATTTGAGAGTACAGGGCGCTAAACAGCCAAGAACTAAAGAACTTTGTACTTCCTGTTGTAAGGAGGCGTTGAAGTGCGCGAAATGAAAGTCGTCGAGCGGCCGACAACCGGAAATTGGGTGGACGGTTATATACTCATTGGAGGGGGTCTTCTACGGTTGTAATTGGCTGATCCGTCGAAACGGAAGAGACATGTGGCGTCATCTTCTTGGTGCTTCAATTGGGGAGAGGCCACCGAGGTTGTAAGCTTACTAGTTTAGTGGAAAACAACAGGTTTTGACGAAACGAAAGGTGTCTGAGGCCTGGGTGATGATGGCATCCCTGACTGGTTCGAATCCAAGCTTTCGGAAAGATAGGGTGGAACCGGACACTACGGGGAGTGTCTCCAACGCCTTCCGGGAAGCGGAAGGCAACTTTCGAAGAAGGGAGGCCGGTGTCGACGTAACCGAAAGGTGTCGAAGTGCACGGTTGGGAACGGCGTCTTCAGGCAGCTAGACGCCGAGCTTTCGGGTGAGGGGCAAGTGTCGGGAGTCAGTGGGAAACAGTTACCATGTCTTCCGACGAGCGTGGTGAAGATGATCTTGAAACGAAAGGTGACGATCAAAACGAAAGGTGTCGGAGTGTCGGGGAGAAGATGGTTTCTTCAACAATCTGAAGCCGAGCTTTTGGAAAGGTGGGTTGGTCTCGTGAATCAGCGGGAAGAGGGGCATGATGTCTTCGGAGACAACGGTAGCTGTTGCGTCCGAGTGCGGCAGGTGACGATCCAATGAAAGGTCTCGGAGGATGAGGGAGAGAGCGGCACCAATGAAGATCCGAAGTCAGGCATTCGTAAAAGTGGGTTAGTCCCGGGACACAACGGGAAAAGAGCCGCAATATCTTCAGAACAGCGGTAACAGTTGTAACCGAGTACAATGGAAGCGGGAAAGTCCCGGGAGCCACGAAGTTTCCACAGGCGTAGTCGATGTCACAGTAATGTAGTTGGAGGCAGCACGGCGAAAGGAGGTGGAAGACAGGATGGAGGCGACAACTTTAACCAGACCGAAGCCGAGCTTTCGGAGAGGTTGGAGGTTCTTTCTTGTCAGGTGAGGGTGACGAAAGATCAGAGAGGAGCGGGGCCAGTCGGAAGTGAGAGATAGTTCAAAGCCGAGCTTTTGGGAGAACAGCAATCTGTCAGGGTGTCAGGACGTCTAGGACTTCAGGGTCAGAACAGCCGTGGTCTTAGGGGTGGTCTAAAAGGTGGGGTAATCCCGGGAACCAAAGGGAGAAGAGCCAAGATGTCTTCAGAGGGCCAGTGTCACAAGAACGAAAGGTTGGTAGAAGGAGGGACATGGTGGGACGATCACTCCAGCCGAAGTTTAACTTTCGGTTAGTGGGTCAGTCCTGGGAACCAACGGGAAAGGAGTCGCGTTGTTTTCAGGGTTGAGGAAGAACCAATCATCAGCCGAGTCGATCGGAGGTCAAGAAGAAGAAGGGCGCAACGGATGCCGGTTCAGGAGAGCCAGGATGCCGACGCAAAAAGGGATCTTCAGTGAATCAATGCGATAAAAGGGGGTACGCAGCAGAAGAAACGAAAGAGAAGCAGCAGGTCAAGCGAACGTCATGGACGATCGCTTGAGACAAAAAGACGGTAGACTCTCGGAGGTGTCACTCTTATAAGGAGGCCCGTGCAAGCGCGGATGGTTGCCAAGCTGATCGGTCACAATGTTAAGAAGTCTCAAGCCTCAACAGCAGCATCGAGACACTCAATGCTAAAATTGGCAGGTATTGGATATTTTCCAAGCAACAAGAAACTACGCCTACCCCAAAAGTAAAAACAGCCACTTAGAAGTATTTTCAACTACCGCAACAGTTCTACCAGATATCGGTGCATGCTACAAGCACCTTCCCATCGTAGCATCCACTGCCACAGACTAGAAAACGGTAAATTTCACAACAACGAAATGCTCATTCTCACAACCTCGAAAAAAACATTTTCGCAAATTTTCGAAAGGTATTTCGGAGGTAGATGTTAAACTTCTCCCAGCTGTCTTCTTCAGGCTTAATTTTAGGGTAATTTGGTACTTTGGTTTACATCTGACACTTTGTTCTTGACATTCAAAACGCGCGTGCTGTCAAGCCGTCTCCACCTATATCAGTCAAGCCGTCTCCACCTCCCTTGTTAGGCTGTTGTGGAGGTTTGCTTTAGCAAGGAACTGTATACTGGAACTGGATAACCCCCTCCACTCTCGGCATCCAGTTCCTTGTTAAAGCAAACCTCCACAACAGCCTAGCACGGGAGTGGAGATGGCCTGACAGACATAGGAGGCCGCCGTGCGTGTGTTTTGAATGTCAACAACAACAAAGTGCCAGTTGTAAACCAAAGGACCAAATTACCCTAAAATTAAGCCTGAAGAAGACAGCTGGGAGAAGTTTAACATATACCTCCAAAATAATTTTCGAAAATTTGCGAAAATGTTGTTTTTCGAGGTTGTGAGAATGAGCGTTTCGTTGTGAAATTTACAGGAAAATGGACGCTATATCATTATGATATCAGCTGTGTCGCCAGCGCTCCTGGCAGCAGACATGCTAAACTCAATGCATTGCCGTTTTAAGCGATAGGAGTTTAAAAATCAGGCAACAAAAGCAAAATCGAAACGATTTAGCACATACTAAAGGTAGATAGTAATGAATTTTGCAGATAGTAAGAACCAGAAATTTCAACTTTTTCTTGCATCTGAGGCACACGCCTATTTTTGAAACGTAAGACGAACTCCTAAAAAGTAGATGTTGCATGAAATCCCAGACATATTATAAACTGACGAGCTTAACTTAAAATTGGAAGGATGAGTTTACCATTTTCCAAACTCCAGACAAAAATAAGGGCAGACTTATTTTAGATATATCGATTAGGATACATTAACTGCCAATTTTGAAAGCAAATTATTTTTGGAATTATTGTTACGTAACAACAGAACGCAACTTGTTAAAAAGCCAACAAAAGATGATTGACCTGGTTTTAACCAGACTCGAATGTTGTGCTTTATCTTGCTCACTTACAATATTAAGTCACAGCAATTACGACTACCCGCGACCCTATAATAAAGCAACAATTTTGTACATTTTACGGAAAGCATTTTTTGTCCATTTCTATGTTATAAGAGATCATTTGGATGAAATATGGAATCGGTTCTCTGAATCAATTAAAACTGTTCTTAATCAGTGCAGTTGCTTTAACACTGCCAGATAAATAAAATGTGACGATTGTAACTGATAAACACATATTATTGGCTTTGGTCTAAATGCCTTAGTCATAATTCTGATCAAACAGGAATTTGAACAGCTAGTCCTCTAAATTGTTTAACCCGCAAGATGTTGACTCAAATTTTAGTGGCAGTTTAACTCTCTAAAAATACAGCAAACCAAGATTGGAAGGAAATTCCAGGTCAGACACCACTTAACTTTGGATAGGCATGTCTCTATAACACAGTGTTGGAAACCCTGTGTGGCAGCTTATTTGGACCTCTCTTATTGTAGCAGCATCTACACTCACAGCCTGTGCCTTACAAACGAACTGGTTCGGTACTAGCGAGGATTTACTTAGTTCACTGTTTTTACTCTTTACGTATAAAAAATAACTCATTGACTACAGATTGTGAAGGTGATTGATTCTTTCTTTTACCATGAGCTACGGGCTTACAGCTAAGCTAAATAATCAGGAAACCTGCCACCGCGAGAGAGATGCATTTGCAGCATCAAAGTTAAAAGCTTAGCCTATCTAACTGTAAGATGAAGAACGAGAGAAACACAACTGGGCATCAATGTTCAATTTATTGTGAGTTTAAACAATAAATACTCAATAAATAAAAATACGAAAATTTGAACTCTGATTAGGTCACGAAAAAAGAAACTGTCGGTTCTCAGGCCCTGCCTGGTGACGTTTTTGGGAGCTAAATAAAAAAAAGTGATCCGCAGAAGGTTACTTAAAAGTTTTTGGGAGAACTGAGCTTTCTTGCACATACGTTATCCAGCAAGTATTAGGTTTAGTTGTAGTTTGAAATAGTTTAATTACCAAAACAGAAACCACCAATTTGAGATGCAAGGTTACTTAGTTTCAAGCCGAAATAAAAAATAAAAATTAAAGTGACCGGGTGACTTTTTGGGCTTGTAAAAAATGCCCGAGAACGAAAATATTTTCTTTCCATGGCCTTAAAATTAGTTTTTACTATCCTGAAATACTTACATCCAATATGTATGTCCTAAATCATTTCGATTTTGTTTTAATGGCCCAAATTTTAGATCCCTACAGTTTAAAATCGCAATGCACAGAGTTTAGCTTGTCTCCCACTAAGATCGCCATCATTGCTCTTACTTCGTTTAAACCATGTTTCACAGGGGAAAATGGGCATTTGGCGAAAGCGGGGAGGATGAGTGTGTTCTACTGAATTTTAATCAGTATTCAAATTTTCATTTCTTACTACCGTAAAACGCGTATTAAATGCCCAGTTAATGCTAATGCCCAGCCCCCTAAAATGTTTAAATGTCAAAATCACAAAATACTTTTGTTGACGCCCACCCCTTAAAAATAGAGTTTTCTGCGGCAAAATAAACTAAAATTTTCTTACATTTTAACGAAATCAACATTCACCCACTTAAATCTTGGTTTTTCTGCAGCAAAATTAACTAAAATCTTCATACATTTAACAAAATCAACTTTTAATTCTACACTATTCACGGGAGCATTTGTAATCACAGAAAAAGTCTGCAATATTGACCTATGTGATCGATCATTGACATGCGTGATCTGGATTGTCTAGCGATAAAACAGTGCCTTTATTCTCATTTATTCACAAATTTAGTTTATCAGATAGTCCACAGTCCAATATCTAACATAACTGAAAGTTGAAACTAATCTCTAACCACCACCAACCTGCAAAACGGACAACGTGATTCACAACCGGGAAACGCCAAGCAGAGTAACGTCTAATGAACGCGGTGGACTGGATGTTTCAAGCGCTTACGGAGTATGGACGTGTGGAACCTCGTGTTATTATTCGCGTCTACTACTGAGGTTCCCACGCCTCCGGTCTGGAAGATCATAATGTCAACTTCCAGGAAATTGCGTCAAGGCATGTGCTTTCCGGTAGTGAATCACACTGTCCGTTTTGTAGGTTGGCGATGGTTAGAAATTACAGGAGTTTTAACTTTGAATTATGTTAGACATTGGGAAGCGGACGATCTAATACACTAAATTTGTGAATAAATAAGAATAAAGGCATTGCGTTTTCGCTAGACTGAATCCAGATCACGCACGTCACTGATCGATCGCATAGGCCTAATCTTAATCACGATCTTGATCCGCTCATGTTGCCGAAAGTTTTGTTACGTGACAATGCCCATCGGATGATACTGCAACGTTACCACATGCGCAATGCTTCAATGACACTAGGCTAGCAACCAACGTGCAGCGTCATTGCAAGAAAGGAATTTAAGAAATTAAATTAAATTCCTCCATTTTATTAATTAAAATCAAAAGCCTGACGGAAAAGGGGATTAATAAAATTAATAAAATTAAACTATCTGCTTCATCAAAAGAAACGAAAAGCCATCTGTCTTAAAAATGGCCAAGGATTTTCGCGCTACTGAGAACCGGATAGCAACATGCAGAGAGCCAATAATGCAGAGCAGTCAAATACACCAGTGGTGTACACCAGCGATTGTTAGAATGCAAGCAAGAGGCTACGTGCAAGTTTTAATGTTTAATAAAACTTCTAAGTTAAAGATTTCACCAAAAGAAGAAGCAGAATGACGTCCATTAACAAAAATAAAAGTGATCCACAAGGAATCAACAAAAAAGGACAATTTTAAGAGATCGTGCAAATTTTTAGGCCTAACGGAATTCAGGTTAGTTAAGTCAACAAACATAATAAATGATGTCGAGTTTGCGAAGGTCAGTCTTACGCCACGATCGAAGAATCATCTTCACTACTTATTGTAGTGCAATGCACAAATCGCACACTTTATATCCGCAAAACTGCATTCCCTGTAATTCCAGCACACTAGGCGTAATTCCTGTGGGGTCTTCTTAAATGTGCAAATCGTGAAAACTTTGCCGGAGGCCACGATTTCATCGAGCTTTAAAGCATCCATCATCTTGGTGGCGTTTGGGCATTTTTCAGCGTTTATTGCCAAACAAATAGCTAACAGAGCGTCCATATTTTTTACACGGATACCCAAAGTGAAGTGAATAAGCAGGGTATTATACCCAGAATATAAGGGAAGAGCCACTAGCAACCCTAGCGTGGCTTAGCTAAACTAATCATACAGAGATTAATACGGGAGGAGTTTTAAATTGCATCGGGCATTAAATAGCGATTTAAGCACGTAGTGAAGGTTAGTATTTTGCAGATAGTAAGAAACTAAGTCCCAACGCGAGCTTGGTGAGGGTACCCCAGGGATCCCGAGCAAAGCAAGCAGCAACAGCCTAGTGGTTTGAGTCCTTGTTTCCAAACCAAGTGAATGCTGCCGGTTCGAACCCCGCAATCACCCTAAGTAACACATGCAATGCATCCAGTTTGGCATACACAAGAAAGTGTTCGTTAAGTTTTTGGGCATAGAGCATAAATAAACGATTATTTAGCCAATAACTAAGGGGAAGTGAAAAGAAAAATATGCACCTAAATTTTAACTTGCTGTTTGTTGCAGTTTATAGTTTACAGTTTTATAGTCTTACATTCTGAACAGGCAATTTTACATTTTAGATACCAGACAGACAGTTTAGTAGGTTAGCATGTATGCTGGTTTCTTTATAAATTTCAAAGCCAGCCCACAGTTCACACGTAACATTTAAAGCCCGGCCAACAGTCGTTATTCACCCGACCCCCAAATGATTCTTCATTTTGTTCTAACGATGGTGTTCGCAGAAATACGGCTTTTTCTCACCACTCACTTCTCCTGCTCTTCCCCCAAACTTAATGGAGTCATCCATGGGGGGTTCCCTGGCATGTGTAGGGAGATGGAAAAAGAAGGAGGGGGGGGGGGGAATTGAGGCTTAATGGCGCGTCGACAGCTTGGTCATTAGCGCCAACCTCAGTCACAGTGCAGTGGTCCGGGTTGCCACTGCACCACACATTACAGAGATATTACCCAAACCCCTATTCTAAATCCTGTCATACATCTGTACCTCCTGCAAAAATTGAAAAACACCGGACAGGAGGACAGACTTATCGCCCAATTGACGCGCAATGTCATGCGGAAGATGGAACCGACGACGAACACCATCAAGATGGCGACAATCAACAAGTAAGTGCCGGACCGTAAGTGGCCGTCGACACCAAGAACATTCAGGAGGGTCAACCCCCCGCAAAAGGAAACAGTGAGTAAGTCTGGTGTGACCAATTCGCAAACGGGCCAACACAACCTCCTCACGGCGACTGCGGCGACACGCCGAGTGCCACTCCTCGACAGTGCCTTTAATGGCCCGTAACTTATTGCCGTCCTGTCTGTCCCACGAGGTTTGCCAAAAAGCGTGTAACTTCAGACGCAGAGTTGGAAAGGCATCTGAGGGAACAAGCCTGAGATCCCTACCGAGAGGGCCAGAAAGGGCCCGTTTCGCAGCAGAATCAGCTTGTTCATTCCCTGCTATCCCAACATGGCCCGGGATCCAGCAGAAAAGCACGGTTTTCCGCCGGCCAGGCAAGCGGGAAAGCAAAGCTTGGACACGTTGTGTCAAGGGGTTCCGAGGATTGTAATTCGCCAAGGACTCCAGGGCACTCATGGAATCACTAAAGACAATGAAATGCGTGCCCTGAAGGTCAAGGATCCATTCCACCGCCAAACCAAGAGCCAAAAGCTCTGCAGAGAACACAGAATAGCCTGATGGAAGGCGATGGGCAACCGTTACACCCTTACACACACAAGCACATGCCACGCCAATGTCGGACTTCGACCCATCAGTAAACAGGCGCTGATAACCGGCGTACTGAGAACTCAGCCGTCGGAACTCCTGTAAGTACCTTGCTGGTAGAGTGGAACCCTTCGGGAGGGACGCCAGAGCAAAAATGAAACTGCCACCTGGGACAAGCCAAGGGGCAACTGGCATTCTCCCAAGCCTCAAGACGCAGGGCATTTCAAAGGCTATCTCCTGACAAGACTGCTGGAGCCTATCGCGGAAATCACCCTTACCCACCCTGCGTCTACCGACTCGCAAATCTGGCCCAAAAACCATGGACCAAGCAGGACTGGATTGCACAGCACGCAAACGCACAGCATACTGAATGGCAAGCTGTCGCCGACGAATGGCCAAAGGTGGCTCCGAGGCCTCAGCATAGAGGCTGACCACTGGAGAAGTTCGAAAAGCCCCAGTCGCCACACGCAGGCCACTGTGATGCACTGTGTCCAACATCTGGAGAGTGGAGTCACTAGCCGAATCATAGACCATACATGCATAATCAAGTTTGCTGCGGACAAGGGCCCGGTAGAGGCACAACATGGCAGCGCGATCGGCACCCCATGAAGTGCCCGACAGGACCCGCAAGATGTTAAGCGCCCGCAAAGCCTTGTCTTTAAGCTGACGTAAGTGTGGAAGCCAAGACAACCTGGAATCGAACACCAGACCCAGGAAACGTGCCTGTGGGACAACAGGAATTTGTGCCTGTCCCAAGTATAGGCAAGGATCCGGGTGCAGTGTTCGTTGGCGGCAAAAGTGGATGCACACAGTCTTGTCCGGAGAAAACCGGAAACCATTACTTACCGCCCAGGTCTGGACTTTGTTAATTGCCAGCTGTAGCTGCCGCTCGCAGGTCTGCATGCGAGCTGCCCGAAAGCGCAGGCCGAAGGCATCGACAAACAATGACTGGGGAACAGCAGCTTGCTGAGCAATTGGGTTGATCCCTACAGCAAACAAGACGACACTAAGAACACCACCTTGAGGCACACCATTCTCCAAGACAAACGGGCGGGAAAGAGTCGCCCCGACACGAACGCGGAAAGAACGGCCTGAGAGGTAAGCAGAAAGCAACAGTGGCATCTGTCCCCTCAAGCCATAGTTATAGAGATTACGGAGAATCCCATAACGCCACGTCGTATCATACGCCTTCTCCAAGTCAAAGAAAACCTGAACCAGATGATGACGCAGGCGAAAAGCCTCCCTCACATCTGATTCAAGGGCAACTAGATGATCGATAGTTGACCGAAACCGTCGAAAGCCACACTGGGACACAGATAAGAATCCCCGTGATTCCAACACCCACACCAACCGCTCACTGACCATCCGTTCCATAAGTTTACAGACACAGCTAGTCAGAGCGATTGGGCGATAACTGGAAGGAGAAGTAGGGTCTTTGCCAGGTTTTACAATCGGGATGACCACTGCTGTCTTCCACGCTGCTGGAATAGAGCCCTCTGCCCACACACGGTTGAACATCCCCAGCAAGAACTGCTGGGAGGCAAGGGTCAGATGTTTCAACAGTTGATAGTGAACATCATCAGGCCCCGGGGCGGAGTCATGCGACTTGGACAAAGCTGAAACAAATTCCTGCCAGGTAAATGGTAAATTGTACTCCTCTAGCCCATTGGAGCGAAAGTCAAGAAAGCGAGCCTCTTCTCTACGCTTAATCCCGAGGAAACCAGGATCATAATGGTCATCACTCGAGACCCGCGCAAATGCAGACGCAAGACAATTGGCGATATCTGGCACAGAAGAGACCACGGTATTCGCCACCTTCAGCTGTGAAACCGGGGGAAGCACGCTCCTCCCCGAGATCTGGCGCACCTTCCGCCACACCTGCTGAGCAGGCGTGGAGCGCGTGATCGACGAAACATAAGCTGTCCACGAAGCACGTCTCGCCTCACGGATGACATACCTGGCACGGGCACGACAGCGCTTAAACGCTACAAAGTTGCCAGTAGTCGGGCTGACCGTGAATGCACGTAACGCTCGCCGGCGGGCCTGAATGGCCTGCCCGCAAGCAGGCGTCCACCACGGAACAGGAACCCGCCGCGGCTGTGTGGACGTACGCGGGATAGTAGCATTAGCAGCAGCAAGGACCACATCAGTGAAATGAGTGGAAAGTTCATCCACATCAGAAAAGTCCTCAACCGCACGCTGAAACACAGCAGCCTCAGCAAAGGCTGACCAATCAGCACGCTTAAGCGCCCACCGGGCTGGCCTGGAAGCCACAGACCCCCCTTGTGTTGTGGACAACACAATGGGGAGGTGATCGCTTCCATGCAGATCGGCAGTGACAGCCCAAG
>JAHWFP010171515.1:0-16256 GCA_023313725.1 Lithobius niger
TAAAAAATTATAAAGTGTCATGTTAAAATACGAAGGTTTTTCCGATTAGCGACGACACAAATTTTGTGTTCATGCTGTTTTGTTTACTACGTCCAAAGCCAGCTGAGGTAGTAGTTGCGTTCCTCGCTGTGAGGAACGCAGCTCCTATCTTAGTTGGCCTTGTGATGGCCTTGTATTTCTACGCCAAGTCCGGGAAAATGGTGGGATTAAATGCACGGCTGGCGATCTGTGCGAGGCTGTTGTAAGGCGTTCTTCACAGCGAGGAAAGCAGCTACTATCTCAGTTGGCCTTGGGCCTAGTAGATGAAACAGCATCAACGCAAAACTTGCGTCGGCACATACCGGAAAGATTTTAGTATTTTAACATCACATTTTGTAAGTTTTAAGCTAGTATCTTACAATTTTTCTTCGGCGATCTATTGCCATAAATAATTTTAATTTTTATTGCTTTAGTCTTTTAGATTTTTGATCTCACGGTAATTATTAGCAAACGATTAAAAATTAGTACATGAGTACACAAACACACACACACACGCGCGCGCAGATGAAACTCATGGTTATTGCAAGGTAAATATTAGATGGATGCTGTCACAACTTGCTTCTCAATATTCAACAGAAAATATCCCAGACGCCACATTTTAAAACGGATTTTTGAGCAATGGATCGGCACTACCGGGAAGCAAATAGACCTTTCCGACCGTACTTGATGTGGCGGATCGAGAAAAATGGCGTTGGAAGGAATGTACCTTTAACAAAAAACGTCATGGACGACGCTGGACCAGAAGCAACTAATTCGGCGTATGTAAGGACGCGTTTACGCAGTGACTCGCCTTTGCATTCTCGCAGCTAGAACTCAATCGCGATGGCAAAGGTGACATTGCCATGGTAACAACGCTAAATGGATTAGCTAAATCCGACATCGTGTGAGTAAATACTTGCAGTCTTATAATCCGTGCCAATAATATATAGAATTCCTCATGACGAAACAATTTTCTCAAACGCTTTTGAACTCTCGTTATTTGCTGTTTTAGTTGCGAGGCGGTAGACATAAAACCACCGCCATGTTGGAATTTGAGGTGATTTCTACCTTCTAGTTGCGAGAATGCAAAAGCGAGTGGCTGCGTAAACGTGCCCTAATGCCGCATAAGGGCACGTTTACGCAACCACTCGATTTTGCATTCTCGCAGCTAGAAGCTAGAAATCACCTCAAATTCCAACATGGCGGCGGTTTTATGTCTGTCGCCTCGCAACGAAAACAGCAAATAACGTTAGTTCAGAAGCGTTTGAGAAAATTGTTTCGTCATGAGGAATTCTTTATATTATTGGCACGGATTATAAGACTGCAGGTATTTACTCAAACGATGTCGGATTTAGCTAATCCATTTAGCGTTGTTACCATGGCAATGTCACCTTTGCCATCGCGATTGCGTTCTAGCTGCGAATCGCTGCATAATCGCGCCCTTACTTCGCAAAGAGGAACACGTTCTTGAACCTGGGGAGAGTTGTTCACCACTGATGAATGGCAAAAGTGACGTAATTTTGACGCAATTTTGCAGGGTTTGCCCACGATATGGCTAAAAATAAAAATAAAATCACAAAATAACACATTCCCGGTTGGCAAGTGACGAACGACTAGTATTTTTCTCCCCTCTCTTCCTCCCCCTCCCCAATGGCTACGTTGACAAGCCCGACCATTATCTTTGATTCTGAGATTATACCTTTTTATCAGAAACAAAACTTGCATGAATGAAAGAACCCGCCAAGTTTCAGCCAGTCAAAGTAGTGATATCAGAACAAAAATAGCTGTTACTAAGTGGCTATATTAGTTGCCAAGCCAATCCCACCACGTATTAGATCAAAGGTTAAATGAGAAAGCTGACCATTACTACAATCCGTAGCAATGGTCAAGTTTTACATTTAACTTCTGAAGTAATAGTCAGTGAGGATTAGCTTGGCAACTAATGTATCAACTTGGTGGCAGTCATTTTTGTTCTGATATCACTAAGTGATTGGCTGAAACTTGATGGGTTCTGACACCCTCGTGGGTTTTTGTTTCCGATTGACTTATTTTGTAGTTTTACCATAGCTTTTATGGTACCGTTTGAACTTCTTACTTTTAGCTTGGAGCAGGACATTCATAGCTTTAGGCCAAAATCTCGTAGATTTCTTGTGCGTCTTTAAGCTTTTGGATTCTAACCAATTAGGGTCCGACCTATAGGTGGCTTAACGTTCGTTCAGCTCACATCGCTTGGAGGTTGTGTTGATCTTCACTCATTCAGTTCTTTTTAAGGTTAAATGTATACTGGTTTTGAATAATTCTGACAAGTGGAGTAACAATTTATTTCTTGCTGCCCAGTTTCTTACTTAGAAACAGTATATAGATATTTTTTGCTAGCTTTGGCCTTTTTTTTTTTAGGTATACAATTCATTAGCATGTATCCAGGCTTTTCGTTGCTTCACATAAAACTTGTGTAATGTCGTATGTGTACGATTCGCTGTGGCACTGGTCCTTTCATTGTGTTTTACACTGAATTTGATGAAGAATTTTAATCGAATTTTTCTAGTATTGCTTCCATATCAAGCCAATCAGAATCATAGTTTCTTTCCATATTTTCGTCCCTCCCTACTTGAATGGCACGACAAGTAGGGGGCAACAACAGCAACAACAAGGTTAATATCCTGTGTTTTCCGCTTGGTTTTCTCAACCTAAGTTATCCCTCTCATGATCGTGGAGCAGATAACCCAGTTTGGATTCGTGCTCCCCAAAGAGTAAAAAAGCCCCCTCCAAAGGTTAATTCGTTGTTGGGAACCCAAAGGAAATGATCCGGTTTTTCGCACAAATATTTTCAGTCTTAAACCGTGGCCTCAAAATTGGGGTGGATGTAAGTGTAGGCGTTAAGCAGGAATGCAAAGTGAGCTCTTCACCACAACCCCTTTTATTATATGTTACACAACTTTCCCACTAAGCATTACATTATGTTAGTTTATCTTCATAGGCCAACTAGAATTGCCAGACAATCTACTCGGGCTAGCTGTTTCATAAAAAAAAAACAAAAAAAAACAACATATGATCTTGAGGTTTGATGCACGGGTGGTGTGTGATGTACCGTTTGTGAACAGGAATGGTTTGCTGTCTCATGTGTTTGTCGACGAAAACGTGCATCCCGTCTGCGTATTTTTGCGCACATTGGCTAATAAACGGTGACTTTCGTTTGCTTCGCTCACTCACAATAAAACAAGTGGCGAAAGTGTACAGAAGACCGATTGCAACTAGGTAGTCGCTGCAGCCGTTTGTTGTTTTACTAATCTTTGTTTGGTTTGTCCTTGTCTTTTACAGTAAGCCAAACATCACACAAAAAAACGTACGAGACAGAGGAAGGGTCGTAAAGGGTCTTGAAAAAAAAAATGACGTCAGAGAGATCACATGTTTACGGTATAATGTAAGCAACTGTAGCGCAGGCATTCGGGCTAAACCAAGCACAACCTCCCCGTTAGTCTTAATGCTCGCATAGACTTGCTTACATGGGACCGCAGGCACCAAAAAAATACCACATTTAGCTGAGAAATATATGTTATTACCCTGCGGGATAGATAGTGCAGGGGTTTAAATGGTAGACATATTTTTACATAACTGAATGAGTAATGAATGCGAAGGATTGTGGGTTAGTCTTTTTAAATTCGAAACTCACTGTTTTTTAAACTTGTACAATACTTTAGTCAAAATTCACTTTTCTTTTAAAACTAATTTTATTCCCATGTTAGTTTTCCCCCGGTTTTAGTCTTCAGTACAGCCGCGAACACTTTTCTGCAACGAATTTTCCGTCCGTCGTCCTTTTCAGTGGTGGTCAAGTGGACTTTAAAAAAACACAGCAAATTAAAACATCGTTGCGTCCTTATAGCTAATAGGCCATCTCGGCGTAACTCAGTGAAAGAATAGCATTTGAGCGTCGCATTTAACCACTACAGGATGACACGCGGACCCGGAAACAACAAAAGGATTTCGTTAACAACACGCATCAGATTCATTAAAAAAAAAACCTCTTCGACACCGTGTTGCATGAGTCAATAGGCCTACGCTCGAATCCACTTCTCCGTTAGCTGCTGTTTAATAAATTAAAACGGCAGGTAACAAATTAGGCCTAAAATCACATTGCCACGGCAACGTCAAGTCTCCACACCGTGTTACATAAATTAATAGGCCTATTCTCTAACCCAATTCTTCGCAAGTAGCCAATTACGAAATTAAAACAGCAAGTAAAAATTAGGCCTAAAAGTTGACAATTACACCTAAAATAGAAAACTAGGCCTAAACGCTAATACATTTTTAACCGGCAATTGTGCCGGTTACTATTTTTAGATTACATAATAATATCGCTGTTGCAGTGCGTGAGAGAGGTGTGTACCTCAACATGTTCGTTGAAAAAGTGATGGAAGTTTGCACAAGACCGTTGGCGACTGGGTAGTTGCAGCAGCCGCTTGTTCCCATTTTTAGTCCAAAAAAAAGTTTCATTCAATATTAATTTCGTTAGACATATTATCGAATATTACTTTTTTTTTTTTCAAAATTGGCCTTTTCTTAAAATTCTGTATAGCCTACCTCCAGCTTTATTAATTACAAGGTACCCATTAATTTCTTAGTATTTATTCCAAATGTTGACTATCTAAAAAAAAAGCAGATTAACAGTTTTGCCCTCAGGCCCCAGTCCCATTTCGCCAAATCCCGTTTCGCCAAAACGAATTTGACAATTTTTTACGTACACGAAACTTAATACCTTATTTCTACGTAATGGGGCTTTAAAAGGCAAACATTTAACAGAGACAAGTAGTTGGAGAATAAGGCCAGTTGATTTATTTGCAATTTGAATACAAGGCAATACAGACGGAAAAACGTGCGCTTTAAATATAATTGTTTAGATTGCTTGGGCGTCACTGCCAAGGTTCTGTTTTAAGAATAGTTAGTTATACATGTGATGGTTAACCTTTTCCAAACGGGAATTCCCGTTTTGCAGAATCCCGTTTCTCAGAATCAAAATATTCTTCAAAAATGTAACATTACAGAAGTTAAAGAGGCATGCCTAATTGGTAGTAATTTTTGATTAGTTGTGATTTTTGATGTTTCGTGTTTAGCCGCAGCGAGCGCGGCAGCGCGAACGAGGCTCGTAATTTGAAACAAATTATTTTGCAAAGTGGGATTCTGCAAAACGGGTGTTTGTCTATAAATGTCTGGCCATTATCATGTTATAGGCTAAATGTTCGTCTTTAAATGTTTTAAATGTTTCATGTGCCTAAAATTTCGTGAACGATATGTTTTCTTTTTAACGAAACGGGACGTAACCCTCCTTACCGGGTCTTTAAAGTAATATTGTACGTTTAGGTTAATATTTGATTTATTCACCCACTACACAGAAATCCTCCAACCTAAAAAAAATTCATCTAGCTGTTAGTTAGTCTCAATATACGTGTTTGGAATATGCATATTGATGCTAACTTGATAAGAGTCAAAATAAGTCATATCAGAACACTTAAAATCGGTTTTTCTGAATCGAAACCGAATCTAAGCTTACGCCATCTGTTATCATCTCTTGACACGATAACTGTTAGAATCAGCTTCGATGCTCCCGCCATCTATCGTCTATGAAACACATTAATGTTGAGCTGCCGTAATTCGAAACTGAAACTGTTGTTTGACGTTGGTTTTTCTCGTTTTGTTTTGGAGTTGAACACTGAATTGGATTTTTTATATGCAAATAGGTAATCCTCCCACTTTACCGCTTGAAGCCGCCTGGCTGCCCCATGGGACCCGTTGAGCGGTCTCGTAACAGATGGAGCCAGCTTTCTGTAAACGTCGTGTTGGGTTTCTTTCGTGTAGTGTAAGGATGCGCGCCTCTAGGGCCTCTGACCCTGTTAGCCGAGCGCCACTCACTGCTCTGAAGCAGTCGGCAAGATGGAATGAGACAGATTGCACGCACCTTCGGTTGCTCTGAACGGTAATAAACAGATGTTTGGCCTTCAATCGGTATTGGAATGAGTTATTTGTCGCAACCATGAGGTGGACATAAGAAGCATTGTCACATATTTGACGCCCAAACGTGAAAAAACTACCAAGATGTATTTTCCGGACATTTTCGACAACTTTTACGCATCTAAAACTGTAAGTAGAAAACCGTTATTGTAGTGAGACGAGCCCCGGAACTTGTAAAAAACTTTTGGCAAAAATTCTTCGAGCAACTGTGTGTTAAATCGTTTGAGGGACTATTACTGAGTGCCCGCCAAAAAGAATTTTGAAAAATTCGAACTTAAAGTGGAACGTTTAGCATTTTTCCCCGGCGTGGGAATGTTTATGAAAATGATGACGCAACGTCGCCGACGCGCGCTGTGTACGAAAATTATTGCTTTGTTTTAAGCGGCTTGAGAATTATTCGGCTTGAGCTTCAAAATTAAGTTTAATGAAATGGTGTAATGAACTGCTGAAAGGTTTGAACGTTCCTACCGACTAGTGTGTTTTCCTTCGAGGCAAGGAGTGCAAAGAAGGCTAAGTTTTTGAATAGTCGTTTGTGTTTACTCGACTGGATTCAATGCGAAAATATTCGATTGTTTGCAGAATTCGAAGGTTGGCGAAAATCCGTTAAGATTTGTGCCCTTTACGAAAAGATTGGAAACGTTTACCCACGGTCGTGGTTGGACATGTTTGAAACTCGACGCGGCGAGTCGGCGGAATCGGGAGTCTACAGGGAGTGGCGAAAGGTAACTGTTTTTAGGGATGACACGGCTCTGGCTGTAGCAGTCTTGGAGAGAAACTGGGGTCTTCTTGGATGCCCTTAACGAGTAGTGTCTTCGGAGTTCGTGCACTGGTGGCCGTCTGTATACGTAGGTCGCCCCCCCCCCCCCCCGCTTGTTCTCTTGAGTGATGAACGACAGAACTTGGAGTCGTGACAGAGGTCTTTATCTTCGAAGAAGGTGGACTGATGGATGGTTCATGGAAAAGAAGAGAGATAACAGGCCCGGACGAGGGCCTCGACCGGAGCCTCGGATGCCAGACAGAAGAGGGACAGAAGGTGTACCGGTGTTTGGTTAGCAGCATAGTGGCCGAAAGCAGACAAAATTTTGGAGACGAGTAGCATCTTCTAAAGCAGGTGGATAATGGGTTGCAAATAAAAAATGGTCCCAGGCCCGAACGCCGGTTTCCGGGCTCCGGTTGCCCGGTTGTCTGATGTACATTAGCAAGAAGAAACCTGGTTGTCTGGGCGCTCGTGCTGAGGTGCACTGTTGGCATTGTTGGCATCGTGCTGAGGGCATTGTTATGCAGCGAAGGACAAGCCTTGTCCGTCCATTAAGTTCTCTCAAGGCCTGGAGGACTGTAGACAGAAGCCGAAGAGGATCATGGACAGGAACCGCTACCCTGGGAAAAGGAATGGTGACCATAGGTCGCGGAGGCAGTCCACAGCATGTCCAAAGTGGTCGAAGTCTTGAGAAGAAGGACGAGATGGCGGCCGACTGACTGGCCTATATATGAAGAGGCTGCGCAGAACCGATGCGCAGAAGGTGGCAATGCTGGTAAAATTCAAAGGTAGATGGCAGCTGGACGCCTTTCTGCTTGATTTGTAGTTCCGTGGGTCACGGAGACAGTCTACAGCACGTCGAACGTGGTCGAAGCCTCGAGAAGAGGGAAGAACTGGCGGCCGACTGACTGGTCTATATATGAAGAGCCTGCGCAGAATTGATGCGCAGAAGGTGGCAATACTAGAGAAACCTGAAAGGTGCATTGGCAGCCGGACGCTGTTATCAGCTTTGCAGCAGCCGGAGGCCGCTCGGTGGTACGGTTGCCTGTGGCAATGTTTGTCAACACACACTCTTTCAGGGAATGTGCGAATGAACGTTTGTATTGTGGCATGTGGCTGCTGGTAGGCAGTCGTGGATGCAGGTAGATGCTCGGATGCCGAGGTTGTGCTATGAGCATCATGTGTACTTAAAGCAGCTGGTTTTTGTTAGTTCCTGATTTCCGAGTGCCTGTGCAACAGAGGGAACCACTGATGAGGAAGGGGCTTCTATACGAAATCAGGTGTGGCAGCAACTCGCAGTTTCTGGTTGCTGAGCAGTCCGGTTGCGTGGTAAGTCAGATGCCCGGATGCCTGTGCAGTGTACTAGCGTTTGCACGAATCTGTGTGTGTAAAGACACAACGGAGCCGAAGGGCAAGAAGATCCAGAGTGGACATTAATATCTGGTCTCTGTAAAGGAGACCGAGTCCCGGTCGGTGGTCTTGCAAGCCTTCGAATCTCGAGCAGTGTCCGAATACTTAGTTGTTTGGTTGCCTGTGTTGTACTGTAGCAGCGCTTTCAGGAATCCGTGTGTGAAAAGACAACGGAACCGAAGGGTAAGCTGACAGAAGAACAGGGTGGACAGCAATCTGTGGTTTCCAAAGAGGAGACCGAATCTTGGTCGATGGTCTTGTTAGTCTTTGAGCTTCGAGCATCGCCCAAATGCTCGGTTGCTGGTTCGTCTGTGTTGCAGTGCTTCGGTGCTTGCAGGGGTCCGTGTGTGTAAAGACACCATGAAACTGAAAGAGCAAGCCGCAAGGAGAATCAGGGAATCCGTGATTCCAAAAGGGGGAGACCGAATCTCGGTTGGTGGACTTGTTAGATTTCGAGCCTCGAGCATCGTCCGAATGCTCGGTTGCTTGGTCGTCTGTTGCAGAGTTTTCGGCACTTGCAGGAGTCCGTGTGTAAAGACACCACGAAACTGAAAGAACAAGCCGCATGAAAAATCAGGGAATCAGTGGGTCCAAAACAAAAGGGGAGACCGAATCTCGGTTGGTGGACTTGTTAGCCTTCAATCCTCGAGCATCGTCCGAATACTAGGTTGCTCGGACGTCTGTGCTGCAGTGTTCCGGCGTTTGCTAGAGTACGGTGCGAAATGACACCACGAAACTGAAGGAGCAAGCCGCAAGACGAATCAGGGAATCCGTGGTTCCAGAAGGGGAGACCGAATCCCACTCGGTGATCTTGTTAGTCTTCGAGCCTCGTGCTGTAGCACGGGCGCTTGAACACTCAGGCGAAGAGACGCAGCCAAATCGACAATTCGGGACAAGGGAGGCCGACTTCCAGGAGTCAAGAGGAATAAAAGGTCACCCGTTGTTTCCTTGAAGAGAGGTTCATTCGGGAGAGCCAAAGAGAACAACCACACGTGGCGGTGCCCTAGGAAGAAAGAAAGAAGCCCAGCACCAGGCCATGCTTTGTATAGAGGCCTGCACGCATGCGCATAACTGGGGGCTGCGAGCACGGCTGGCATGACTACTTCTCTTCTAGGCGATTGAGCCCTTCAACAAAAGGAACTGGTGTTAGGAAAAAAGGGGTAATGATATTTTCGACGGCAATAAAAAGTCTTTTTTCGACCTCAAAAATGGCATTTTCAGCAGTCAAAATTTCTAAAAACGCATCAGCTTCTGCGAGTGTTTACAAAGTTTTGAAGTTATCAGTACCATTACTGCAAGTATAGTTTTTACAAGAATTTTGTAGAAAAGCCTTGGCACCTGGTTTCTTGGCTTCTCTGTCTTTCGGGTGCTGACTATGTTACGGATTTGGGCGTACTGGCAAACAGTGTGTTCATCATACTTATTGTGTGAATTGCGACAATAGTCTTTTCGGTAAAACAAGCGGCTACAGCGACTACCTAGTCGCATCTGGTCTTCTGTGCAGCTCTGCCACTACCAATAGTGACGCACACTTCTCTATCACGCATTGCAACAGCTATCTCTATTATATAATCTAAAAGCAGTAACCCATCAGAATTGCCCGTAAAAAATGTGTTAGCTTTTTAAGCTTATTTTACATTTTAGGCGTAATTGTCAGTGTTTAGACCTAATTTACAACTTTCATTTCGTAAGTAGCAACTGACGGAGATTTGGATTGTATACAGTAAGCCTATTCATTTTTGCAACACGGAATGCCTCGATCCGGGCACTCAGTTACAGTCAGTACCTTACTAAACGACCGAACAGAGCGAACTAAACGCACCACTGTTAGAGGCACTTTGGCTCCAAACTTGACGTCGCGCGTGCGCAGTAACGTTGCGTCAGCCGTTTAGTACCTTCCGAAACTGCAATCACAGCTCACCAAAATCAGCAAGCTCAACAGAGCACTCATTACGTCATACCTTTAACGTGACCAGGCGTGGCTAATTGATTGGACCAGGCTAGGCTAACGGATGTAACCAGGCGCGAGCAATGCCAAATTGCAAACCAACTTGGGGAGGTGGTTGCGGGTGGTTATAGAGCTTTTGACCATGCATGAGGAACCGGAAACAGATTCGTCGATGACGATGGTTGACGTAAGCAAGCCACATCAATACGACTATAGGGCATGAGCTGAACTTTCACCAACAGTGGTACGTTTGGTTCGTTCTGTTCGGTACTTTAGGAAGGTAGTGACAGTTACAACGTAATGCGCAACGTAGCCTATATAGATCAGTGGTAGTAGGGAAGGGACAGGAGAGACGCTGTTGAGAAAGCCAGCAGCGACTCGTGGCATCTTGACTTTGCCACGGTAACATGATTTTAGGCTTAATTTTCATTTTATAGGCCTAATTTTTTTAACGGCAGTTTTAGTTTCGTAAGTAGCAGATAGGCCTAATGGAGAATTTGGTTCGACTGTAATCCTATTTATTCATGCAACAATGCGACAAGATTTTTAAACGAAGCTAAAATGTTATCGTTTTCACGGCTGCGTTAACACAAATCCTTAGGATTTCAATTCGACGATGAAATGTTATTATTTAATTTAGTTACGTCGAAGAGGTCTATTAGCTATAAGGAGGTAACGATGTTTTAATTTGCCATGTTATTTAACTAACTTTTGACACTGAATCTAACGTTGTAAACAGTGGTCGTCTCTATCTGGTACCGTTGCGAAGTTGAAAAAAGCGGCGGACAGACGGACGGACAAAGTCTTTGTAATAGTCTTCTCAGCCGGTACGGCTGCACAGAAGACTAAAAGAGACACGTTTCCTTACAACTAACGGTAACTGTCGGTGTGGAGAGCTTCTTAGTAAATTTGGCTACAGGAATCATCTGCAGACAGTCTCAATAGGTATAGCCTACGGAAAGCACATTTTTTTTTGGGAGGGGGAATCACATTATTTTAGGACCTTGAGTGGGGCAGGGGTCAAGATTTTTTTATAGGGTCTCGAAGGGGTGGGATCATCGAAAATTTTTTGGTCGCATTTTCATATCTCCTCGGCCCACCCCCCACACTTGGCCATAAATAATGACCAGTCCCTAACGATATTTTTCGAACTTGGACGTTGAACCTGAAAATTTACATTCGGGCGCACCTGTATCCAACCTTTTTGTCCCGAAGGTGCGAAAACCAGGTTATTGACACTTCAAAATAAATCTAATTAAAACCAAAGCCTATAGAGAGTTTTGCACCCCTAAATTTAACCTATTTAAAAACTTGAAATAATTGTAAAACACAGTCTCACCTGAAACACCAAATTCGACAACAAGGACACACGAAAAAAAAAACGTCTAACTGAGCATTCTAAGTCGGTAACAGGAAGTTTCTGCCCAGAAGTTTGCCGTTTAAAAAGCACAATCATTAACATGTAAATATCAATAAAAACGCCAACAAAATCGCCAGCAACCTCCTATAAATAAAATAAAATTCAAGAAAACCTCAATACGAGGATTTGTTAGCTCGACGTAACCAGCTTTCGCATTAAAATACACGTGTGGGAAGCTGAACTAACTAACTGGGAGTAATTTCAGTTTTGCTCAAACAGAGCAGTTCATGGTGCCTCATGCAAGGCACCTCCCAGCACTCGTCATGAACTGCTGTTCTCACAAATCAGAACTGGAATTACCCCCAGCTAACTGGCTCTTCCTCACTATGCTTGAAACCTGTCTAGGCTCTCACGAACTCGTGCATGCAAGGTGCACCAATTTTACTAGGCAGAACAGGTAATAGTAATTGAAGCAAGCAGAATCATTGTCTTATCAGCCAGATTTTTTTAATAATTAATGTAACCATTATTAACAAAAGCTTCGGAAATGGGGACATCTATACCATGTAATACATAATCAGCCGCACGATATTTTAAGAATTTGCAGCGATCACATGTTTCTGCAGGTAACGCACTAGGCTCACCAGGTTTCGACTTTAACCCAGTTTCGGTTTTCAAATTTCGTTGCAGTTTATCCACGATTTTTTGTGTAAACAGCCGGTCTATTTCCATTTCTACAGGATCCAAACTGTACCACATAGAAAGGGCACAACGGCGACCTCTCTTGATAGCTTTTACTCCATGCAGATTTTCTCCACCGGATGAGAACCCAACCAACCGACCACATTTCGGACGAACTTCAGCCTGAAAAGCAAACGGATCAAAGATGTAGAGTCGTACATGATGTGAAGTATAGCAGAATGATGTGAAGTCATTACACGTTTTTGTACGAGAAAAGAGAGGATAGTTAAGGCAGAATGACCCGCTGAATGAAATCGGGGAAACAATTGGTAATTCAGCAATTGGTAGTTTGGGGGCCTCTGGGGCTTTGACAACGGACTCTTTTGTTTAAAAGGAAAGGTCCATAGGCAGGAAACGTAAATCAAATGGAAACAGAAGCAACGTAAATAGCTTTGCATCTGTATTTATTTATCAATTAGTAGATGACATCATAAAACCAATGTTTACATGCCAAGTGTCCAGGGATTTCCATTGGACAAAGTTCATAACAGCTGGAAGTTCGAGTTAATAAACACAAAATTTAGTAGAAAATTTTGATCTCACAAATGCCTTCGCAGTTCACCGCTTAAATTCAGGACATTTTACAAACTGGGAAGGTGTTTCCATTATTAACCACAAGCAAAATTTAAACACATATTGGCAATAGAAACCATTTCAGTTAACAAATAGTCTTTAACACCCTCAGCTTAAAGGCGCGTTTACGCAAAAAGGCTTTCTCGCTCGCCGAAAGCTATTTACTAGTCAACTGTAATTTATTTACGATTAGTTTCCCGTTGCTACTAAATGAATGCGGTAATATATAACAAATTGTACGTATTATAAATAACAACACGGATAAAGAACAAAGTACTACAGTAATTTTAAACATTGCTACAAGATTGTTGTCATTTCACGCTATTTCCAAAATTTTCTGTTCTCCCTCAAAGTACAGCTTCTAGCAATGATCAAACGTCGGTAGAATAAATAGCTTCTCGCAGCGAGAATTCAAAATCCAACATGGCGTCCATTTCGTGGCTATCCAATCGAAGACAAACCATCGAATGCCGGCATACAGAAATCATTCCGTCGTCTTTTACTGCAGTAAAAATTGTTTTCTTGTTGTCATAAAGCGACGCTCAAATGTTGCAAGCATCGTATGCCGTGTCACGAGGCACGAGGAGAAGATTTGCGTCTGCGTCGTTGCCATGGTTACTAATACGCAGAGACCACTCGAAAGACGCAGACTCCGGTAAAGGCGAGAAGCATCCATCAGATTTAGTATTGATCAACTAACAGCTAGTGAGCGAGAAAACTGTCGTTGCGTAAACGAGCCCTAACAAAAGGTCCATACACAGATACAACGGCTTTGATGGCTTCCAGCAATCACTTCTATGAGATGACGCCATCATTCACAGCAACAACCTTAATTTAAATCCATGCAAAGCCCTAATAGCCCAGAGAAGGTCGCAAGGTCGCAACTTGTGAAAATTCGCCAAAGCTATCTTGTAAGAAGGCTATGTTGGGAAGTAATTTCCAAATTGAAGTGTGTTGACGTAATGTTTTTACCCTATCACAGTTTTACCTTGATAGACGTTTCATTCGCCGCGAAGACAAATTCTCCACCTTCAAAATCGTCATTTAAGTAGAGAACGGCACTGAAAATAAATTAATGATATAATTTTTAACTAATAATAATAATAATAATATTTTTTTTTTTTTTTATTGCTTGAACGTGCTCGAAGTTCCAAGGAACTTGTGTGAGCAGCAAAACACAACACTTACAATTTAACACAATAAATAACACAAAATATATACACTAAATTTACATTTTAAAGTATTTGTCGATGAAATACATCAATAAATGCACATTAATAACAATAAAAAGAAAAAATCTCTTACATGTTTAATTAATTGTGTTAATTCTTATTTCAATTAGTATTTTTCAAAAATTTTCTAGGCACGATATTTACATATACAACATTATCAGTAGATTAGTTTTAATTATTTAATATTAGATTCATATATTTCTACTATTGATTGTTTTAGGGCTATTTTTAATTTTGTTATACTTTGGTAATTAAGAATATTTTTATTCAACCTATATATGTTATTGAATATATGTGGTATGTAGTAGTTTCTATTTTTTGTTCCATAGAAGTTATTCCAATCTGGTATTTTAAATTTATTTGTTGTTTTTTTCAGTCGTTCACTTTTTGACTCAGTTGCTTGTTTATAAGTGTTACTATAATAATTTTTGACAATGATTACATAATCTCGAAGGTCTTCTATCTTTAGAATTTTATTTTTATAATAGATCTCGTGTGTTGTTTCATTTCCATTTCCAAATAATACTTTTACTAATTTATTCTGAACTCTTTGTAGTCTTAATAATATATATTTTGCTGCAAAGCCATAAATTTCTATGCCATATCTTAAAATACTTTCTACCCACGCATCATATAATATTTTTTTATTTTTATTGTTTAATATATATTTTACTTTATATAACACTGGCAACATTTGTCTTAGTTTAATTATCAAGTGTGTTATGTGTTCTTTAAAGTCCCAGTTTGTTTCTATTTCCATTCCCAAATATTTCGCCGATTTCTTTGATTCTATTTTATTACAAGTATTTATACAAGGTTGTTTGTTACTTTCCTTTTCACTCATACACTTTTCTGTATGATGTACAACATTTTTGTCATGTTCATTTTTCATTTTTGGTACTATTATTTCTAATTTAATTGTTTTTTCTTCACTTATATATAGTTCATTGTCCATTAACCATCCATTTATCATATCATAATCCGTTTGTAAGTTTTGTATCATGTCATCATACTTATAATTTATAGAAATCATTACAGTATCATCAGCAAACATATATATTAGTGTATTGTTTACATAATCTTCTATATCATTCACATATATTAAAAACAATAGAGGCCCTAACACCGATCCTTGTGGTACTCCAAATTTAATGTCTTTATAATCACTATATTCATTATTTATTTTTAATGTTGCTTTTCTATTTGTTAAATAACTTTTTATTATATTTAAAATTTTTCCTCTCAAGCCTATTTGTTCACATTTCCTAATTAATTTTTCGTGATTAAAAGTGTCAAATGCTTTTTGTAAATCAATTAATATGGTACCTACATATTTTTTTTCATTTAATGCTTTTGTAATTATATCATTTACTTGTATAAGTAGATCTGTCGTTCCTTTACCCTTTGTATATCCGTACTGTATACTGTTTAATAATTTAAATTTCCTCAAAAAGTCTCTGATTTTATTCGAAAAATATTTTTCTATTATTTTATCAATTATTGATAGCAGTGATATTGGCCTATAGTTATCTTTGTTAGTTTTTTCCCCTTTTTTGTATATTGGTCTTAATACTTGTATCTTCAATTGGTCTGGCCATATTTCTTTCTCAATCATGCAATTTATTAATTTACAAATAAATATTGCTGTGTTTTCTTTAGATTCTTTGAAGTTAGCGGTAGTAAATCCATCAATTCCTGTGGCGTTTGTATTTTTTAATTCAGTAATAATTTGTATTATTTCTGTTATTCTTGGTTCCTGTATAAACATTGAGTTTTTGTAAATTTTCTGAGCTTTTCCTTTGTTACTTGTATACCTTATTGTAATGCTCAGTCTGTTTGTAGATATCTATTTTTTGTTGAAATTTATTTTTCAGTTTTGGTACTTGATTTTCAAAATTCTCAATAAATTCATTTCTCAGTTTATTTGGTTCTGTTCCTTCAAAAGTTTTCAGTAATGTTGCATCAATATTTTCTTTTCCCTTAAATTTTCCATTTATTTCCTGTATTGTTGTCCATAATGTTTTGTTATCTTTTTCTGCTTCATTTAATTTCTTTTTATAAAAATTTTGTTTGCATACTGCTATTTTTTTCTCAACCTCTATTTTCAAATCCCTGTATTTTTTATAGTATCAATTTCGCTCTTTTCTTTTAAGTTTTGTAAAGATTTCCACATTTGATTTTTTTTATTTATAAGGTCCAACACATCTTGAGTAA
>JAHWFP010171515.1:21972-33921 GCA_023313725.1 Lithobius niger
TACTAGATATTGCCAGATTCTGAAGACTTTCAATTGGTGATAGTGCCTCTTTAAAGAGAAGTGGTGTACTGCTCTGGCGGGTAGAACTCTTTATCGTGTGCAACCAAAATCTACTAATAGATCGATTATTGACAGACTTCAGTACTGGTAGGCTCAGATGCTCTCGAGGCTGCATACGCGGAATTTCCTTCTTCGAGTGCATCAGCACAGATTTGAGTGAGCAGACTCACCCATATGTCCTGTGAGCAAGCTGGAGGTTACCCCCAAACACTCTCTTCTGGTTTGCAGAGTGTATGAGTCACCACGACGGAGAATTGCTCATTGGGTGAAGGAGTGACCAACATTTCGTGAGCTCCGGTCACTTGACTTCTGTAGGTCTCCAGCTTTGAGATTACGTTCCATAGCAAGATATTGCAAAGCCACAAATGGGATGCTGTGACCTGCATGTTCCCTATGTCTCCAGGGTGTGTCCCTCCCTCCCTCCACATCGTATGGAACAAGATTATGGTAGTGCACAGAAGAGTGTGATAAGGTACAGAGAAGCGTTGGTATGCAGGGGAATAATGGCAAGGACGAATGTGAGGATGAAGGGGTGGAGATGGGACATCCTGCAGCAGTCTATCTGTAAGGCCTGCAAGACCCGTGAGACCTATAGGACCTGTAAAACCGTGGCAAAGTGGTGGTGGCAGTGAAGGTGTAATGATGGTGCAGTGATGGTGTAGTGATGGTGAAGTAGTGGTGTTGCGGTGCAGCAGAACAGTGGAGCAATGGTCCCTTGATGGCATTAGCGGCATGGCTACCGAGTCATCAGTTTGTTTGAGTTAAGATAATTTTAGTTAAGTTTAGTCGGACGTTAGATGTTGTGTTTGTACTTAACTTTGTGGGGAGCATGCGACCATGGGTCAAGGCTCCAGCAAATACATTGAAACTGAAAGAATCCGTGCATCAGCTAAACGCATATAGTTTTAAACCAAACTAAGCAACGTTGTTAATTTCGAGTAATTGGTAGTTGCAGGCTTTCAGAGCTGAGCCGAATTGTTTCAATTGTTTCGGCGCTGTGTCTGGCAGCGGTCTCGGTGGTTCCAGTGGGAGCAACGGTGTTTTCAGTTTGTAGGGATCGCTTAAGAAACCAGGGGTTTCCTCTGCAAGGAGAAGTTGCAATTCAGGGCCAGACTCTGTGACCAGGTGACCTAAGGTCTCCCTATGTCCCGTGTTTGGGACTTGGTCCACCCCCAGGATGTTAGGTCTGCCATTGTTTGGGTGTTTGGTCAAGCTGGTCAGGTTCTTCGGGGTCTGAGCATGGCCGAGGCCTTCATTGCTAATTTTCGGACGCCATATAGCAGTTAAAAAAGGTTTTATATGATTGAAGCTTCACTTGTTAAAATGTACACGGATAAAAATTGATGATTTTTAACTGAAATAAGCAAATGTACAATTGAGAAAATTGCATCTGTTTAAGTGCTATTGTGCTTTACGAATCATACATTTACAAAAGTAAAACACAATAGCACTTAAACAGATGCAATTTTCTCAATTTACTAGTTTTATTCTTCATTTTTACTGGGAGCTTGTTTTTGCTAATATTTACATGACGTTTCATCTGTGACATCACGTTTCAATAATCATGATGTTTCATCTGTGTGTGTGCAACTGTGCATGTACTAATTTTAAATCGTTTGCTAATAATTACCATACGATCAAAAATCTAAAAGACTGATGCGGTAAAAATTAAAATCATTTATACCAATAAATCGCCGAAGAAAAATTATATGATATTAATTAGCCTAACAAATTATGACGTGTGATGTTAAAATACAAAAATATTTCCGGTTTGTGAAGACACAATTTTCAGAAAGACAAATTTTGACAGTTACTGACCTATTCTAACATTAATAAAATTATTGAAAAGTTTTTTCTTAAAAAATATTTTGAACTTTTTGAACAAACACGATATTTTTACAAATAAGCGATATGATTTTTTTAACAAAAGCGAAGCACTGAAGATGCATTAAAAACATTAACGAGTTAATTTCTTCTTCCTTTAAAAGCGGCAAGTACATTAAAGCAGTACTGATCGACTTACAGAAGGGTTTAAATAAATGTCAAAATTATGGGCTTAGAGGTAAATGTTTTTACATCCTCAAGAGTTACCTGAATAGCAGAAAGGCATGTAACAAAATTGGTAACATTATCAGTGATCCAGTTGATGTTTCCTTCGGAGTATCTCAAGGATCGGTCCTTGGACCTCTTTTATACAGCATTTACATAAAACTGCATAAAAAAACATGTGAAATAATACTTTTTGCTGATGTTGTTTTGCTGTCCATCCAGCCTGATAAACTAACTATGGAATGTAACCTAAAAAAAAGATTTTGAAATTTAAACTATTGGTTTTTGACTAATGATTTATTCATAAGTGAAGACAAATCCTATTCAGTTGGTGTACGTTCCACATACCGAAAAATTTCAAGTAACGATTTATATATTCATACAGATAACTGTTTAAATTATTCAAACTGTACTTTTGCCTGTACCAAGGTGAAGTGTCTTGGACTTGTGATTGACAAATTTTGGAAACATGTTCATCATATTAATCTAATTCTGGTCACTAAACTTAGAAAAGTTACTCCTTTCTTCTATGAAATTAGGGCAGCCCCCAGTATATGGCCGGTTTTATATAGCATTGGTGTGATTTACATTTGCATTAAAATACTGTGATTTCCCATTAGCAGTCGCCAAAGCTTTCATTAACTTCAGTTAAGACAAAGAGGCCTAGATCCGTTTGCTGACGTCATCACTACTGTGCCTTTTTGTTGAAAACACAGTTCGAATAACTACTTATACAGATAATTCCGTCTGACAGTCATACAAACAAACGACTTCAATAGGGTAAACAGTGTCAGATTCCCACGTTGTGGACACACACACCCACACAAATATAGATTAAACTAGCGGAGTCGCTCGCTCATTCCGCGTCGTCTCGCTTCGGTCGAGGAGCTTTCATCTTGCAACTCTTGTGCTGCTGACAGAGATTCCACGTCTAAAACGATCAGGCAAATGGTCCGAGTGCAGCACGCGTTTTTCGGATGACTTTACTGCATAAATAAATGGTAACTATAAATCATTCCAACATTTGTATCTTTCGAAGCAAAAAGATCAGGCAATTTATCAGAAAAGCGCTGTATCTGATAACAAACGCTGATTTTCGTTCGCTTCGCTCACTCAATCAGCGCAGACATTTCCTCAGAACCGTGACTGAATCAATGTAACCACTAAGAACCACACATCACTTATAATTTGTGTTAGTATACACTTTATATGGGTTTTCTTGATGATCCCTCACTTGGAGGAACATCTGCAGAACGCCAGATTTATTCTCCTACGAAGGTGAGAGATGAAAGATTGATATAGCAAAGCGAGACACACATTGAAAAGGTTTACTTTATGTGAAAATCCCTCGCTTTGCTTGCTCAATCCATGCGCCTCTGTGTCTCAGAAACACGAATGTTTGACACCCTTTTAAAACCAAATCTATTGTTTTGATTTTTCCATGCATCAAGTTAGTTAATACAGAAACCGATTTTAAGATTTGTATGTCTGTATATGTAATAACGTTTAGGTTATTTTTTCAGCTCATTCGGCCGCATCTCGCTGCGCTCCAGTCATCTCCTTTTGCTCGTGGAGGTTTCATGAACAAACTATGACGTCATAAACAAACATCATGAGGCTTTAAAAAAACTTTGACGTTAGTTTTTCAGGTTCTTTCGCATATTTGAGAGTGATAATATCAAGTTACAGCGATGAAAATATGCCTATTAAAAGCGAAATTTAATTATCTTTCGTTTGGTCCTACTCCCATCGTTGTAGGTGCTTTGGTTCCAGAGGAGTAGAGGTACAAACACGCACGCACGCACGCACGCACGCACATCCTATGATTTTAATGATGTAGATCGCTATTGAATAATAAGAACAAACGAATCGTCTTTGATGCATTGGTAACCAGTCATCTCAGATATGGTATTGAAGTGTATGGTTTTGCTTCTTTAACCCTTATTGGTAGGCTACAAAAGGAACAAAATAAAATTTTAATGGCCCTTTTCAGAAAACATAACCACTACACATCTTCTAAGACATTATTTAATTATTTAAGTAGTTATTCGAACTGTGTTTTCAACAAAAAGGCACAGTACTGATGCCGTCACAATATTTTCATGCAAACGGATCTAGACCTCTTTGTCTCTTAACTAAAGTTAATGAAAGCTTGGGCGACTGACAATGGGAAATCACAGTATTTAAATGTAACTAAATTGAGAGACTTTATTGTTATACAAATAAATTACCTTAATTTGCAATGATTTCAAAGTTAAAAATGAACTAGGGCAGCCCCTTGTTACGGTCGGTTTTGTGAAGCATTGTTGTGATTTCCCGTTTACGTGAAAATTTACTGTCATTTCCCGAAAGCAGTCGCGCAAGCTTTCATTAGGTTTTGTTAGATCCAGAGTTAAGAGACATATAGGTCTAGATTCCAACAACGGATTTCAACGGAATAAAGATTATAGATATTCCCACTACGGATGTCAATGTAGAATACGGATTATCAAGATTCCCACTGCTGACACTCACACACTCACATACCTGTGATTTCTTGTTAGCAGTCGTGCAAGTTTTCATTTGAATTTAGTTAGGTCCAGAGTTAAGAGACACAGAGGCTTAGATCCCGTTTGGATGAAAATATTGTGACTGGAAAAAAACATGACGTCATCAGTATTGTGCCTCTTTGTTGAAAAGTGAGTTCGAATCATTGCTTAAACGGAAAATTCAATAGTTAGCAGTGGGAATCTCGGTGATCTGTCGACACACAAACATACAAACAAACAAACGAACAAATATTATGATTTTAATCATATGGAATTAAAAGCAGTTTCCTTCGCGATAAAACATTAAGATTCAAAATTCCACTGATTAAAAATATTTACGGCTAAAAAAATAAAGGTTTTTATATTCCTACAATTTTCAATTTAATATTACTCAATTTACTAATTCGCTACACTTCTGTCAAACATAAAATTATTCTTTATTTATTTTTTTTTTTTTGTGTCTTTGTGATTAGATACCATCGGGGCCTTTGTGTCCCTGGCAGATCTAACCTTGGTGGTAAGGCAGTTAAGATCCTAACCACCTTTCCTGCAATTTTTTTTAAATTAATTTTGACCGATACGCAAGTTTTTTAAATTTTATCTTGTATTAGTTTTTACTTTTTCCTTCGCATTTCCTATCTTTCAAGGTTTTTTTTTTGGTTTTTATTTACACACATCTTAAATGCAGCCCCTATTAAGGCTGGCAGTCAGCGATCCCAGAATCCTTGCCAGACCTGTTGCACCGGCAACAATATGATTATTATTATTGTTATTATTATTATTATTATTATTATTATTTTTACTATACTGTGTGATTTAATTGTTTTGTGTATACTAGGGCAGCCCCCAGTATAGTGCCGGTTTTTATAAAGCATTGTTGTGGTTTCACATTTGCATTAAAATGCTGTGGTTAAGAAACAAGAAGCCTAGATCCCATTTGCATGAAAATTGTGTGACGTCATCAGTACTGTGTCTATGTTGAAAACACAGTTCGAACCATTACTTAAACAGACAATTCCGTTATTCCTTATACAGGCAATTCCGTCTGACGGAGATACAAACAAACAAAAGAAATAAGATTATCGAGATTCCCAATGCGGACGGACACAGAAAAGAAATAAGAATTAAGAGTGGGAATCGCGGTAATCTGGCGACACACACACAAACAAACAAACATTATGATCTTAGTTATATACATTTTTCTTTATCTAGACTAGGATCCCCCACTACGGAGGTCAACAGAATACGGATTATCGAGATTCCCACTTCTGACATTCACACACACATACATGTAATTTTGCGTTAGCAGTCGCCTAAGCTTTCATTAGATTTAGTTCGAGCCAGGGGTAAGAGATGCAGATGTCTAGATCCCGTTTGCATGAAAATACTGTGATTTCCCGTTAGCAGTCGCCCAAGTTTTCATTAGATTTATAGGACAACCCCCCCCCCCCCCCTCTTATATGGCCGGTTTTGTAGAGCATTGTTTTGATTTCCCATTTGCATCGAACAAAATAATCACATTAGTATTAAAAAACGCTTAAGCGTATAAAATACGGATGTAAACCTTAAAAACTTAAAGCCCTAAAGGAACAGACTCCAGCGACCCAAAAAACAAGCTGGAGCTTCTTTTACACGTATTAGTGCAACGCTGATGGCTTACATGTCTTTTTCTATACGACAGAAATGTTTCAAATTGTGGAAAATGTAAGGGGAAGGGTCAGAAATTAAGAAAAACTAAAATTTAAAGGATGAGTGTCCACCAATCATAGGGAAAAAGATGCGGCAATAACGTTGCTTTTATGTTTCTGTCTTGCTAGTTAGCTAGCTAATAAGATTTTTCCCATGTTAAATCCCATCGACTTTTTTCGTCATGGCTAGCCCAAAATTGAGAAGGCCTACGTAGCTGAATTTTGGCACACGGATGCATGGTGTTCTGAGGATGGTCCTTTTGTTGGTTTGAGAGCTGTAAGGATCAGAACAAATGCGTGGGAGGGTTTTGAAATTCGCCACCAGCTAATTTAAATTTCGTTTCTTTTGGAACCAAAGATTGCAAGCAACAATTTCTTGAACAATCAACACTGGTCTTTAGATTTATTGTAAAAGCCTGGACGAACTAAAAACTGAACTGTAACGAAGGACAAAATAAGGAAACATTAACGTTGCCGTGGATTGCGTAAGAATAAAAGGATGCACGTTAGATGATGGTTACGCAACAATACGAGCTAACGGTGTTTTTGTTAATAACCCAAGAATAAAAGGCTTCGCGTTCTGCTGTTTTAGTAACATCGACCTTCGGGGGCTGCATGACTAAATGTCAACGAAATCTTGAAAAGTTAAGGGGAAGGTGCAGGCAGGGATAAACAAAACTGAAGGGGATGCGCTGATTGAGTAAGCGAAGCGAACGAAATCAGCGATAGTTATAGCCAGTGTGTGCTTAAATGGGATTGTAGCAACTTAAGCATGTGAAGAGTGGTCATACAATAAACTAAGCCGTGGCAATTTGGCTAATCTAACGGCTAATTGGCAATGGTAAATTTGAAAATTAGAAATGTGAAAATTTATAGAAATAAAAATCCTCTAGAAAAAAAGGTACAGATGAAGATAACACGGTGTAACCTTATGTATGTTCAGTCCTATGAAAGTTGTGATATCCACCCAAAACCAAAACTGGTAGAAAAACACGCCAAGTTTCCAAAAAAGATCGGCCTTTGAAGGTAGTGATATCATTCACCCATGGAAAGGCCGTCAAGGTCAATCCTATTAGCCAAGTTAATCGCACCTAATAATACTTTGGACGTTAAATGAAAACTTGAAGATTGATACAGCGAGTAGCAATCTTCAAGTTTTCATTTAACTATCGAACTGTTAGTCGGTGCTGTTAACTTGGCTAATAGGATTGACATTGGCGGTCTTTCCATGGTTGAATGATATCACTACCTTCAAAGGCCGATCGTTTTTGGAAACTTGGCGGGTTTTTCTACCAGTTTTGGTTTTGGGTGAATTTACACTACTAGAGCCTACTGACCCTACGTCACACGCTCAATCTAATACTAAATCTAACTTAACCTAAGTTATTGTTTGTCACAAACACATCAGGGAAATGTATTTCCACTGTTGAAAGTCCCCCGAAATTTGAAAGAAAAGCAGAGCAATGTTATGTATTCAAACTGTTGAAGAGTTCCCCGAAATTTGCGCCTGGGAATCTGGCTGTTGCAGACATCGGCTTAGGGCTTCGGGCAGATGACCAGGAGTGGTTAACGCTCGTTAAACACTTTGAAATGTGCAAGAATAGCAGTGCAAAACAGGTCATAATAATGGGGGTGGGGGTTGCCCTACGTGTCACTGTATTTTCACGCACACGGAACCCACGACAAAGCTCTAAAAAACCGGCCATATAAGTCAGGGCTGCCCTAGTTATGATTATCGAGATTCCAAAAAAAAATACATGACGTCATCAGTACTGTCCGTCTATGTTGAAAACACAGCATTATTACTTATTCAGACAAATCAGTTTGAAAGACCACAAACAAATAAACGAAGAATAATAACCGGGAGACAAATCAGTTCTGTATCCCACTGCGCTCTTCCCATTGCGGACATCAATAGAATAGAATTAGTAGTGGGAATCTCGGTGATCTGGCGACACACAACATAACTAGCCACTGTTACTGGGATAAAAAAAATGTAATTCTTAAATATCACACACATAGTTCAGTAGTGTACACAGACCTCCGAGAGGCCAGGGGCAACTTTAATAAAAGGGGAATGCCGGTTTTATTTTTCATTTTTATTGGGAACCTTTTTTTTTTGCTTCTTCTTACACTTTTTTGCGCCTTAGCCATTTTTTGTCATTTCCAGACCTTTTTGGGTTCTTTTCAGGCTTTTTGCAAGCTTTTAGGACCTTTCTCAAGCACTGACACACCATCTAATGACGGCACGAAAAAGCCTTTTTTTTTTGTACAAAAAGGGCATTTTGCGATAAGGGCAGAGGCAATCCCCCCCCCCCCCCTGCTCCCCCTGTGTGCGTAACTGCATAGGTTAATACTGAAATAAAAATAATAAATCGGTCTTGCGACGTTGTCTGCAAATATGCTAAAATCTACGTAAATCTTCACAGGGACTCGTCGTCGCTCGCCTGCCGCATGGATACAGAGTATTATACATAAAATGAAACGGGCTGAACCAGCCAGAAGTCATATCGTAGCAGAGGCCGTACCTATATAATTGAGCGTTATTACATTTTACGCTTACGTAATGTTATCAACAGTGGAGCTCGCACTGAACGTCTTTGTTGATAACTTGTCTCTCTAATTTATTATTTGTACCTCTACGTTGTCAACAGCGACCTGAGAAGCGTTTTAGCATCGAGGTTAAAGCCGCGGCCATTATCCGAAGTTGACTGGGATAGCAAAAACTGAAAAGCTTCTCAGATCGCTCTGGACAACGTAATGGTACATATAATGGCTTAGAACGTGACAGGAGTTAACAATAAAGACATTAAGCGCGAGTTCCAGTGATTATATTAGGGATTATAAAAAAACTGATAGTTTTACGATATGGCTTCAACGACGTCCTCGGTGATGTCGGTGGCGTCTGCGGGCTGGAGCTTCTGCGTGCCCGTGTATCAATGGCGTTAGTACGATGTTGTTGTTTTGCTGTATGAGGGCGTATGGCTAAGGGACGAGTCCCCTTTGGAATAAATATTCATTCATTCTTGTGGATGATTTCACCCCTTTCACTGTATGTATAGTATTCTGTTGTGGTTGCGCGAGCGACCATTAATCCCTGTGTAAACATTTCGATAAATCGCGCCAGTTTAATCCACGATTGGGGTGCAGAATAATAGAGAAAATGTGAAAAGAATTAGACAAGGAGTTGCAAAGTAATCTCGACAACAGACAGACGGACACCAAGGACAGGTTGAGAAGCTTCTTTTCTCTGATTTGTACCGCACCTTACAAAAAGTTGCTTGTTTTCAGTTTGCTATAACAAGTTCTATCCTATGTTACAACCTAAACCCGTAACTAATACCTGTAATCCCTCACAATTAATTTAGGATATATCTTTAAGCAGCTCCCATCTGGTGCCAGGAAACAATTATCTCCGTGGATGCCGTGACCAAACATTTCTTCACGTGTGTTATGTGGATCTGAAAATAAACAACAGTACGGTAAAAAAAAAAACAGGTGAATTTATTTTAATTATTGTTAAACCTTTCATATCAAGGTGATTGCCTATTAATTAATTTTTGTATGTTCAGTAATGTTTTACGTCAAGATTTTTGAGTCTTTTCGTTCATTTTAATGTTGATGAACCTTTTTAATTAAGACAATTTGCCTATACCATGATTTTTAACACTGACCAGTGAAATCCTGATTTGGTGAAATTCTGCAGAGGTGCCAACAAACCCTTGTGACCAGATTTTCAAATTGCAGTGTTGAGGGCGGGTTTTATACCTGTGGTGTTATGGCCGGTTTTTATACCTGGGTGTTGGATTTTATACCTGGAGCGTTGTGGCTGGTTTCAAACTTGGGGTGGGTTTTACACCTAGGGTATTATGGCCGGGTTTTACACCTAGCGAGTTATGACGGGGTTTTATACCAGGGATGTGGCCGGTTTTACACCTGTGGTTTCATGGCCTGGTTCTATGCTTTGGGTATTATGACCGAGTTTTATACCTAGGGTGTTGTGGCTTGTTTCATACTTATACCCCTTCCACACTGGGGAAAAAGTCCGGACCCACCTTAACCTTTCCACACTGGACTCAGAGTAGAGTCCGGACGCGAGGCATCTCTACATTAGAATCGTCTGAAAAACCGATTCGTCAGGCAGGTTGAGCTTCCTTTCCTTGAGCCTGTTGAAGGTTGAATGCCTAAGCGGAGTCCAAATTTATCCCATCGTCAAGTGTGTCTGGGTTGACGAGATATGGCAGCGTCGTCGACATTATAGAAGCGCGTTGCTTTTTCCTGCTTGCCCGAGAAGACGAATGGGAATGCTTATGGCTATTTTCGCAGGCAGTGTTGGAGATCCACTTCTTAGTGTAACCAGATTATGCAGATGCCGAAACGGAGAGTGGAGGATCAAGTTACGGTTGTCGCCGACCAAAATCAGCGAGAGCTCGTTCGACCAATTGACTTACTTCTGTATAGGATATGGAGTGGCCTCCACGAGACGAACGCGAGGACAGATCGAATGGTTCTTTAGGCGAGAGCGGTTTTCGTTGCAAGAGCAAGCAAGTTCTTTCGTTGATTTTTCAACTGGTAGATAGATCGTACCTGCTGAGCGAAGACCCTTTTCAATCACCGAGAAGTTTAGGCTGGAAGAAGTCGAATGCTGACTGACAGACATGAAGAGGAGAAGAGGTGGTGCCAGTTTCGTCGATAGCTGTTTTCGTGACCCCTCGTACATGCACACGCGTAACTTGACGCGCATACAAGCAGACACAGAAAAGAAGGCAGCGCTGGTGTGTCCACGATCACGCGTAAAAAGGGGTGAGAATGACCGACCGACTTGACCTATTTACAAATCCCTCTATTGAATACCCAGTTTCGTAGTAGCTGGAGGGCATAAAAACCCGTCCTGCCGCGCGGCTCACGCGGAAAAGTTGAGCCCACGCCAACTCCAACGCGCTGCCGATTCGCAATGGATTATGGGTAAGCGATAAGGAAGAAACCAGTATTCTTTTCTGCGTTCGCGTCTACGCGCGTCAAGTTACGCGTGTACATGTTGTACGAGGGGTGATCTTGGAAGGCGAATGCAGCAAAGCGAGAGCGGCGCTGGCATCAGATTCGGCAGCAGGCAGAGTCGAGGGCGGCAGAGTCTTCTCCAGAACCTCGTTCTCTGGAATGGCGGACATGCCAAGATGCGGCGTAAAACTTGAAAATCTTCTGGCGAAAGGCGGGAAACGATGTGGCGTGGACACGCTGTAAAGGAAAAATGATGGCGAACGAGAAGCGCGAAAGCGCTTTTATAGAGGAGGGTTGCGCCCGTGCATGCACACTCGGGTTACAATGCCGGCGGCTACAACACACCGAAAAACCTCCAGGGAACCGCAACGTTCCAGGAACTAATAGAAAAATTAACAGGTTATGTATGTTTTCCGCCGGCAAGAAGAAATCAGTTTTTAATCCGTGTACATTTTAACAAGTGAAACTTCAGTCATATGACCCTATTTTTACGGCACACTTGACGTTTTTGTTTGTAATCCGTGTATCTCTTTTATGGCATTCAGTAATGTCGACTAAACAATGGAAAAACTGGAATTACAGGCGTATTCCAGAAACTCACTCAAGTGTGAGTGGGGCTAAAGGTA
>JAHWFP010171523.1:0-10815 GCA_023313725.1 Lithobius niger
TAGCCGACACCACTGTTTGCATATTTTACAAAAACGTTGGCAACAGTGATGCGGTGTCCTGCTATTACCCTCAAACGTTAGAAAACAAATCTTGCATTTAAACAGCGATTTACAGACTGTAGAGTCTTTGAAGGGTGGCTGTTTGCTATAATGGCGGACTAAACATTCCGTATTTCTGAACAATCTGTTACATGCCGAACATGGCAACCAGCGTTTCAGGAAGCAAACATATTTAGGCGAATGACACGAGGGACATTTATGCTTTTGGCAGGCGTGGCTTTTAGGTCGGGAATACGGCCTCAGACAGGAATGACAGAAAAATCGTGATGAGAAAATAAACCGCGGCTTTAAAATTCCGAAATAGTGATTGGCGTGGCAGAAAAGGTAGATGCGCTTAGAGCTAGAAGGCCCCTCGAAGGTAACCTGGCACTGCGTTACATTTTTTTGGAATAACACAATTTGGTATTCTGTCAAATAATCCTGAAATTCTTTCAAGTCAACAATAGAACACCCATCTTGGCGAACACAGACGCCGGCGTCGGCGTGCAGCTGTAAAGCGAGCTTTTTTTGCACATTGTTCGATTTACGAATTTGTCTATATAATTTTATGTCCTTATCCGCGAATGCTTTGCAACAAACTATCGCTCTAGCCAAACAAAGTTTATCTAAGCCGTTTTTTGGGAACACGACCGACCTAGCTCCCCCTGTTGATAGTCATGCTATAACATTTGTGCGTGACATTTTCTTTTTCGGGAAAGTGCCGCCTCTGGGTATCTCGATATGAGTTACTTTAATCTCGAGCTTATTGAATACATCTATTTCCCGACCACTTTGGTTAAGTTTCAAAATAAGAGCCAAAATGTTAGCGACGCTGAAAGATTCCCTGGCATGTAAGGGAAGGAACAAGCTATTTTCAAACCCACTCCCCCCAATACACACACCTACATAGTCGGTGGGTCGGAACCCATCCAGGACACGCTCAAATATGTCGGTGAAAAGTTGGTCTATATATTCTATAGGGTCTAAACGGTTTCTAACCAAATACTGGGCGTCAATAGGGGGAATTGTCACCGTGTAGACATTTGTATTAGTGCTAAATTTTTTTATGTATTTCCCCATACATTTAACGATGCTGAATCTATCGTTTTTAAAAGTTTCGGTTCCCTGAGTCTGACAATCATATTCGGGAAGCTTTTCGGGACAGGATGATTTTAATGTCGGGCCTCCCCCAACTTGATTAGAATAAGCTATTGGAAAAAACAGAGAAGTAGTTTAATAAATTGAGCTGCGAAAAAGCGAAGCGTGCATTACGCAATCATGGTCTCTTTGGCTCGGGGAATTGAACTTACATCCCTGACAGGGGAGCCGTGTATCTTCTGTGTTTTTGCTGCATTTCGGGTGTGCGATTTCTTGTTCACACATGTAACATTTCTGTAGTTCGACAACTTCCGGCTCCTGCGTAGCCTGGGAGGAAGAAGAAGAAGGGAGCGGGTCGTCGGTCTTTTTAACATCACTTTTCTTTTGTGGACGTCGTTTGCTTTTTTTTTTCTCTGGCTCGCTTCCGTCGACCGCTACGTTACTCTTTCTTTTTTGCTTCGGTTCATTTACGACCATTGTTGGCAATGTTACCGCAGGTGAAGGTGTCAACTCGCATATTCTCTGCGTCCAGCAAGCGACTGCCTGCGATATATGAGGGAGCATGTATTTCATGCTGAGTATATCAAATTCAGTTAATGCTACGGATTTGTCTGCACTTTTTAGGATCAGCACATTGTCGGCCACGGATTCGATCGACACGTTCCCCGATTTAACTGATATACTCGAGTTAGGCTGACGCCAGTAGAGTTGCGCTATTATCCCTAGCCACTCTGTTGGATCTAATACCACGCTGTCATTTTCTCCGTGTTTTCCAATAGCTATTTTCACTACGTTTACCGTCGGAACTATTCGTATGAAATTTAACCCGGTAAGTGGGAAGCAATCGCAATATGGGATGGTTTGGTACGCCATGAGACTGTGAGGGAGAGACAAAAATGCAAAAAAAAGGGACATTACTTATTTTTTTTCACTCCAACCACATTTCGGTTTGGGATGTGGGGGATTCGATCTGAACTGTGGGGGGCTCTATCTCTTTCAGTTTTTTGTCCAAAAGCATAGTGATATCAGTGACGTAGCCTATCAAGCCTGCAAATTGACGATAGTTTAGAACGATGTACTTTTTGCTGTATTTTTCAAGTATGAATTTAGCCTGATAGACTGAGCCAGATTGTGACACTATCACTTTTAGGCCGGCTCCATAGTTCCGGCCGGTCATAATTTGCTGCTGTAAGTTGCGCTCGCTCACGATCTGATTGTAAATGCCGTGATCCTTAACAAATTCCCGCCATTCGGCGACAGTAAACGAGACCCCACGGCGTCCTGGCAAGATCCCTACTCCTGGGGTTATGAATTCCCGTAAATGTACGTACGCACGTCCCTGAAAATCCGTCACTTGTACGTATATTTCACCCCCTATGAAGTAGGTGTTTTTGGCTTCAATGACTCTATCTACTGAAGCTGATGATGTTGCCATATTTTTTTTTTGTTCACTATGTATATGAAAAGAAATAAAAAGGACATAGCCTTCCTTTAGGTTTTTTTTTGCCCTATTCCGCAAAATGATATAAAGGAACCATTTAGGCCTACCTGTTCCTCTCTGCTTGCACTGCTCTGGTATACTGCTCCGTGGCCTTTCGGATTGTTGGATATCTGTAAACATAAATGTAAAGAAGCCCGTTAGCAACCGGCCAAGTCCTCGCACTCTTATTTTTTTTTTTTTCAATATTAACGTAATGCCTCATTAAACAATGCTTACCTCTACAATTGCTGAGTTGTTGGTTCCAATGGAGAGATCGGCGGGTTAGTGAATTCTTGGCTGGGGTGATGGTTTTATACTACGCCAAATTGCATTGTTTCAGGTGGAATAGCTGCTCGACAAATCAGCACCGGTTATTTTCCGTAAGGGTGTTACGGTACTCTATTTTGGTCATTTCTTCGATTGGTTAGTCTCGTAGTACCGTCGCTCATTGCACGGCTCGAATCATGTGACGACTTTCAACCAATTGCGAGGCGTGTACTACGTCACGATGTGGCCGCCCATTTCGCTCGAGGCAGTGTTTTTTTTTTGGTGGTTAGCCCGTTATTTTGTCTTTTCGGGTTAAAGGGCTTATACGAAAGGTTTAACGTATAATAGGTCGGTTGTCTAGAGTTCTAGGTCGCGAGACGTTAACTACGCGTCATTTTTTGACAGTACTGACAGCTTACATATAGCCCGTCACTTTTTGTTTTGACGAATTGATAGGGGGAACGATTATTTTCTTTTAGTTGAGGGGTCCCACGCTCTCTTGACAACCGTAAATAGCCGATAAATGTTATAACTACATTCCTACGCCCATAACCGTATTAACCTCACGACCTCTGGCCTATATACCATTACGTTAATGGACAGAAACGCGTGACGGATTGGGTCTTTTTACAATAGTCATTCGTTCTTGTCATTTCTGTATAGGCAATTCAGATGTCTGAAGGCCGTAGGGGGAGACCACCGTGTTCGGGGGCGGGATTGTTCGTATTATAGCCCCGAGCAATTTTAGACTTACCGCTTTTTGACGAGATCCTTACTTCATTCTGTTGTAATAACTGTTCGGAACACACCTCACTAACTATCAACTCTTGGATATTTTTTTTATCCTTCAGCGGTGTCTCGTGAGTTGCGTGTTTTGTATACTAGGAACTAACGCGCTTTTTTTTTATTGAATTTTTTTTTAAATTGGTTTTTCATTAGACAAATACCTCCGACATCCTTCTCGAGCAGGAGATCGGTCTGTGGGCCTGCTATCCCGTGCCCCACTTACTCGCCTGAAAGTGCCGACCCACAAAGTACTAGGCCGGCCGCCCGTGAACGCGACGAGGTGATTTAGCTTTCTTTCTTTTTTCTCTATTGTAGTTAGTCGCCGATATGCAAGGGGGATCGCCGTCTCGCGCGACTTGCTCTTGTACGCCCTGTTTAAATGCTTCAAACGGGAAAGGGCAATACGTCGTGCCCTACGGCAAAATCTAGTTGATGGTGGGGGCGCTTCCAGCTGAACCTTTTCTACTTTTTTTTTTAGCTAGGGTGGGATTCAACAGCCCAAAGAACTCGTTCCTAGTTTTTACTTCTACTCTGAGCTGAATTGTACTAGACAACTGGGGGAAACAGTTATCGCGGGCGGCGGCGGCGCACGGATGCGGCGGAGATATGAGGCGGGTATCTAGCGTTCAATGCGGTAAATGTTGATCCTAGGTGCACGTGGGCCGACCAATAGACCCAACTCTGTGCTGGAGTGTACTAGTCACCTGGAGGAAACAGCTATCCCGGGCGGGCGACGCATAGATGCGGCAGGGATATCGGGCGGGTATCTAACGTTCAAGGGAGGGAAAATGTTGATCCTAGGTGCACATGGACCGACCAATAGACCCTATATGCACGCGCCTACCTCCCCACGGATTTAAATGTGATACCCAAAAAGCATGGGGCTCTGTTAGGCTGTTACAGAATACTAGACACCCGGGTGATCATAACTACTCACCTAAAACGCGCGATATTTGTTGTTGGAGAAAACAACGTTATTTTAAGCCTAAGAAATCCGCTCTTCCGTTGGTTTTCCCTCCATTTTTATGTAGTGCACCTTGTAGTTATTTATGCCCTCCAAAACCCACACTGGTGCCAATATGGCGGCAAATGTCACTGCTCTATATAACTGAGATCGTAATATTTGTTTGTTTTGTGTATGTGTGTGTGGCCGCAGTGTGAATCTTGGTAATCCCGTATTCTATCGTCCACAATGGCGAAATCTCGATAGGCCACTCTGCACACTTTTTTTGGGTTATATCTTTCTACGAGCTATCAAAATTTTTTTCTGGGCTTGGTGCTAGTGGTTCCCCTACCCTTCCATTTGCCTTACCACCTTATGTGGTTAAATATTTATTTATTTATTTATTTATTTATTTCAGCATCAATTAAAGATGTAAGGTGGTTACAAGTTTCAAGGAAATTAGTTTGACCGGCTCATCTAGGGAAGAAGCCATGTTGAGTATTAAACAATGTTGTGCTCGCGATAAGGCAGTCAAGAGTGGATCATAAAAAAAAACCATTCAAGATTTTTAACAGTGATGTGAAGCAGACTGATGGGCGGTAACAAAACATGTGACATAGCGGTGTGACAAGAGTGGCAAGAGAGAAATATAGACAACATAAACTACATACAATTTTACAGGTAGGGAAGATTGAGGACAGGTGGGATAGTGAGGAGGTACAGGACAAGCTGTTCCATACACCGTCCCCTCCCATCCCTCGGAAAAAGTTATATCCAATGCCCAAAAAAGGAATAGTAAACCTTAATCTCAACACTTAGTATAACAAGAAAAAACGCCCAACCTACAATTATGGCAATTTCACCTGGACTAGGATCAGTAATACTGATTGGATTTATAAAGAACCAAATTCTGAATTCATTCCTTGGGGCGAGGCATGGGTTAAAGGCGTGTGTTTACCATTTCTAAAGCATTGCCCGTATTCTAAACGCAGCATCCACATTCCAGATTCTCTGTCATCCAGTAGGCTGACGTGGATCACGTGATCTAGTTTTAGTTATGAAAATTGCGGTGCTGCTGCAAATAGTGTTCTATTTTTAATTTATCACTATTTTCTTATATTGCTCGCAGATTCTAGGTGCTGCATCTAGGAGTTGAAAAGGTGGAACGGTGCATTTAAGGTGTCAACCTGTTCTTAGAAACAGGACATGTAAGAAGGTCTGACACCAGATCAACTGCCGATTTACATGTTAACTGCAGAACACCCTCATCCAGTAGTGCTTGGGAGGAACCATACTTTGTAATCATAGTCCTTAGACCTGGTACTATAGGATAGGCTGTTTATAAAATCTATCATCCACTGGCTGTCAGGTCAAGAGGCATTGTAAAAGGTCACCCAATTCCACCAACATTTATCTTACCCAAATGGTGTTTACGCTTGCCATTCATGACAAGGTGGATGTGGGTGGTTTCTAACACAAACCTCTTGGGTACGAACGTTAGAGTTCATACCACTGTTAAGAGTAACCGAAATGCCGACAGAAGATTTTTGGCTGCTGATGGCATCTCTGCAACATTTTTTGAAGATGGTTGGGTGTGAAAGTGGCTTATGGGTGGTAAGCCTCTGTCACACCCAACCATTTTAAAAATGTCACCTATTAGTACACCATATGGACTAACACCATTGGATGCTAGGGCTATTTTTTTCTCTAAGGCATTGCGCTCGATCAATTAACTTATGCAGTTACGCAGATTATCATTGTTGTCCCAGAATAAGGGGGGAAGGGTTCTCCTTCCAGGGGCTCTCCATAATTATGATAAGCTTTTTCTTACATGGTAATACATATGGTAGCTATTCGGAATGTTGAGTATCTTTGGTACAAAAACGTTGTGAATGTTGAGGTGGCTATGAGTCAGTCTCTAGGTCATATGCCCTGTGTTCCTGGTATGGGAAAGCAACATTGTCCATATTCATTGTTGATTCAGGCTGTTGTCTCACTTGCCGTCTCACTTGCCGTTGTTGGACTTCTTGTTGTATGAAGTTGGGGAATGGGGCTTGAAGCAGTAGTTCATCGACAGTATCCTCTGGTAGGTGGTCCTCGTTGGTTTTGGGGACTAGATTGTGGCGACATTTCCTCAAAAAGAGGCAAAATGGCGAAATCCGAAGCAGGTCGAATAATCTACTGGCTAATCGGATAATCTACTGGCTTGATCTGGTCACAATTTCTAAAAACGTACTGAGTGCTCTTTCAGTGTATGCAGAACTAGCCGGTTCTACGGGAGCGTTTCCCATTTTACCTCCTAGTGTTTCTATTCTGTGTGTTGCGAGGTTAATACTCATAAGGCTCCAAAGAGTTGATTTCTTACGGCGTTGGTGGGTGTTTATAAGCGGAATTATAATTCATCCTTTATGGTCATTGTTGATGGGTCCACTGCTGTTGTGCAGTATGCGTTGGGGGAAGTCCGTGTACATATTACAATGGTGATGTTGAGGGGAAGTTGTCTGCATTACAATCGTTGACACATATCCGGCACACGCGAAGAAGGACACATTTGTGGGTCGTAAGGCTACCTAACAGCTCTGTTTGGATAAGCATTAAAGTCAAGGCGCGACCTCAATATAACAGGGATTCTCTGGTCGTGGCTAAGGTCGGATGGTGAATTCCTCTAAGGACTAGACACAACTCAGTTCTGCAAGGCCATAACCAGTTGCAATATTTCTTCCATCGTTTCTCGAGCTAGACGCATATAAGTGGTCACATCTTCAAGGTTGCTCAGTGCTCATGGTAATGTTCATACGGCTCTGTGAATTATGCATTTGCTCGAACTGGTCGGTTCGAGCAAAATCCTGCATAATCCACTTCCATACAACTCTTGCATAGCATACATTATGAAAATGTACTTGTAGGTAAAGACATGGTAATCATCATCATCAACTTGCATTTGGAATTCCGCTGGTTCCAGTCCTCAATCACCTCGGGGGCCGCATTCGTCAGGTCTGAAGGGTTTCTCTCTAGTACATCTGGCATCCATCTCTTATCTTCAGCGAGGCACGTGAACGTTTGTTTCCAGAACTTATAACTATCTGGCCCTGTCAACGATGTAACCTCTTGTAGTGTGTTGCATGTGGAAGGGGTTGGGGTCGGAATCTCTGTTGGTGGCAATCCGGTAATCATGGTAATCCCTGATAGTGCCATCTTGCAGCATCTCTCAGTCGATGAGGATGAAAAGAAAAAATACGTATGAGGCAGATTTGTTAAAAATGAAGGCTACGTCACGACATCTGTGCATCCATGAGGCTTCCTCACTGTCAGTGCTACCATAGTGTGAGAGGATGGTAGCGAGAGTGTTAGTATCAGTCGTCCATGGACCAAGGTATGTCGTTAGGTAGGTATGAAGCGGACAAAACCACTACAACAACATCCCCATGTAGAATCCATTAAGCTGGATCGGGGACTGTTATGGATACATCCACATGAGTGCATACGCAGTAGTCAAACAACACAATCGAGTTAGCTCAAACGAGAGGTTTATTTTGGTAAACCAAAAGAAAAAAGGATCGGAGAGGCAATCGCACATGTTGAGGCAAGAACCGAATGCATAAGGGCCTAGTTCAAACTGTAATGATTCGTCCGCTTTCCTCCCTCCTTGTCTACATGACACATAAGGTTGAGTATCATGAATCCAATCTTTTACCCAACTGATAAACATGTACAACTCCAACTTGTGAGTGAAGTAAAGTTGGCGTACACAACATACTAGTGGTAAGCAAATGGACTTTTATGAGTCAATCTGGAAAAATATGGTACGGCTTAACGACAAATTCAATATAGCGGACAGGAATAGAAAAAAGCAGCAAGTGATGCTATTTCAGCAGCATGAGGGAAGAGAGTGAAGAATTATTATTTTGGATTCTGTAAGGAAATTAATGTTCAATTGCCTCCATGTACTATCCAGATATAGTTTAGTTGGGAGAAGTCTGGATATATGATGTTTGGTAGGGGGAGGTGCTCTGGGATGGGATGGTTGAGGAGTAGGTGTGGATGGAGGATATCATAGACCAGAGTGTACTGGAGTATCTAGACCTTTCAGGTGAAGTGGGAGTACCTACGGGTATGGTGAAAAAAGTGATGATCAATATGGCAAGGGCGAAGGGTATGGTGAAAAATGTTACGTTGGGTGGTTAGAACAGGTTTGAATTGGCACTAGTTCTGTGAAAGGAGGGCTTTGTTTGGGATTGGGGTGATGGTGTTGTTGCAGGCTTCTTCTGCTCTCAGTCGGCCTTGCCATGAGACAGGATCTCACAGGCTTCCGGGATTTCCGCCCTGACCATCACTCAGAGATGAGAGACAATCCAGCATGGACGCCACATCAAAGCACAACTCATGGCAACCAGTAGAAGCCAGGCACCTGCATCAGCCATCCAGCTAAGTGTTTGTGCTGCCAGAATACATGATTTGATGAACACCAACCCGCAGTAAGTAACTGAGTGAACGTTACACAGCATAACCGAGTTGGGTCGTCGGCAAACATGTTGTGTCCTGACTACCCACCTCATGGCCCCAAACAAGACACTGTCATAGAGCGAGGAACACCAACAGCGTGGACCATTGGTGCACAAGCCGCAGCACCGAGGCACCCCAACAGTGTATGTGACTGGGGTGCGGAAACAACCAGAGGATTTTGTAAGATGGGCACTTGGGGCTGAAGAGGTGTTGAGGGAAGAGATGGGGTGGTCATGTTTTGAGGCCAGGGAGGCAGTGGGGAAAGGTGGGGTTTGACAGCAAGCTTTATTATTTTGTCAAACACTGAATAAGAATGATTAAGAATGACTAAGGGTGTACGGATAGCCGTGAGCACTGGGGCATCATATTTGACAGGTGTCTTGTTCCTGGCTGTACATCTCTGGCTTCTTACAGACCCGGGTTCGATCCTGGTGAAGAAAAGTGTATATGTACGGAGTTTTTCTCCGGTTGTTTCCCCACCCGTTGCACGAGGGTTTCCTCCCTTATGGAGCAAATGAAATAATGGTGGTAACTTCCGCTTAACATCTGCTGTTTGGGCCATACAAAAGCTCTAAGCTTACTGGCCGACATCTTCTATTCTATTATAATACATACTGAAACACAGTGGTGAAGGCAGATTAAATCAGACATAAATATTACGGTAATTTAAAGAGATTAATCAAACGTAGCTAATCCAAAACTGAACTGCAAATTGATATTATAATGCAGCACTTAGCCATTGCCATGCTGGATCAAAACGTTTGTAAACAGCAAAGTACCATAACGGAATGGATTCTCTGTGAGAAGAGTTTACTAGTATGTCATTAGGAGAAGCAAGACAGAGTGGGCGGAATGTGCTCGTTGGCTGGTGATGAACTATGTCCGTTGTAGGTGGCATATGCCACCTGACTAGTGGGTTGGCATAGAGACTGTAGGAAGGGGGTCAAAGAGGAGGTGACGGCCTTGTGGAGGACGGGATACAGGGAAAACCCTCCACCATGTGGTACAGGTTGACTAAAGGGTCCCTTCATGGGAGGCGTGCTGTGTTGGGGACTGGGAGAGTGTTCTTTTGCTCAGTAGTACATTGATACTACAGAGGTGCCTTAGAGAGCAAGCAGGTGGGGAGTTTGTGGATGTGACTTGTGGGGTGTGCGGAGACGGCGGTGGGAAATTAGGGTGGAAAGAGCATTTTACTGGGGCAGTAGAATAAGAATGGGGCAGTGTAGATGGTATTTTGAGAGGCATTGCGTTGGCGATGAGGGTTTAGCTGTACCCTGTTCTAGAAGGGTAGATAGCAGTATCAACATCAACATCATAATCATCATCATCACGATAAACATGTTTTTGAATAAGTGGCAAGGCTTGACACCAAAACGAATATTGAATGTAATTTTTTGTAATTGCACAGATTGAAGTGGCACTATCACTGATTGAAAGCAGACGAAATCTGACAACATATAGCGCTATGTAGTACTATCTAGCTCTTGCTTGCACCAAGCGAAGGAATGCATAACGACATTTCTTTTAACGAAACAAACAAGCCACGACATCCTTAATTATTGAATGAAAATTTGGTTCGTCCTCGTGCACCTGGGAGCAAGCTATAAAGGTTAACAATATCACTGCCGCTAGATGGCGCCAGGATATTTCCATTCGCATTTCAATCGGTGATAGTGCCACTTTAAATAGCGACAAGGGG
>JAHWFP010171524.1:0-18744 GCA_023313725.1 Lithobius niger
CCCCCCCCCCCCTCTAGGTTTTACAGTCTAAGGGCTGTTGCAGACAGACCACAAAACGTGCGATAATCGCCGGAAAAAACGCACCACAAGCACGTCTGAATCGATGCTACCTTTCACACAGAGCGATTTGGCTCAGGGAAGACCTACCGAAAAACGCAGAAACGCGCCATTGCGTGTGAAAGCACCAGTTTGATCCCATACATTTTATCTAATCTGCCACTGATTGCGATTTTTACGCCACAAACGCTCCACAAACGTCGAAGATTGCGTCTGAGATCATCGTGAGTTTAAGGGTCCATCTGCAACAACCCTTAGCCAGTACTTGACGCATAATCATTCCAACAACGTACCGTGTTCTCAACTATTCTGTCTAGAAGCTAGTCAATTCATAAATTCTGGTAGTTATATGAATCTACCACAAAACAAGACTTGTTTAGGATTCCCGCCAAACTTTTGGCTGTGTGAAGTCGTGACGTCAAACGCCAAGCTCTTTCGCCAAGCTAATCCCACCGAGTAATAGTTCCAGGGTTAAATGAAACTTGAAAATTGCTTACTGCGCAATTTTCAGTTATTTCATCTAACGTTTGAAGTCTTAATCGGTGGGATTAGCTTGGCGAAAGCGCTTGGCGTTTGGTATCACGACAGCCAAAATACCTTACTGTAAAGAAACAACGTGGCTGGTGGTCGCCATGTTCATATATATATTTTATCTGGATGTTATCGCTTATCTTAGCGGGCGACACACTGGCGTGTGTCTTGATAATGTCTTACGGTAAGAGGGACTTGGTTTTAATAATTAATTGCTTATGGCAAAAAGTACGTACTTTATCAAGACAATAGACATGAATAAACGTTTTATAAATTCCATAATGCTGTTACATTCCAAATAAAAAAACCAACAAGCAAGGCTCCATTTAAAGTCCGCAAAAGTAGTACCGCCAGCTAAGAGCGATCTGCCCACAAAACGCAACAGCGAATGCTTCGATCCCATCATGCCACCGATCATCGACCGACATAAGCGCAATTTATCTATAGCGGCGCTTGATTAAGCGCTTGTCATCATATCATTCCAGTACAACGTACCAATCCATTAAAATGTGCTGAGGGAACCACTTAAAATGATTGGGTCCGCGATTTTACAGCACAAATTGTTGACGTTGAAATTTTATGCATAATCTAAGTTTATTATAGAAAGTTTATTAAGTTTAGTACCGCTGTAGCCAAATTACCAAGCACTTGAGAGAAGAATGACGTCACTCCTCAACATGCTGGCGCAGAATTTTTGCGTAGCAAGGGGGGGAGGGGAACGGAGGAGGCTGCGCTTTTGACATCGAAAACATATTTCAGGATCTAAGATAAAAATTAGATTAATATAAAATACTAATTAAACGGAAAAAAAAACAATACAAACGAGCAATTCAATAGAAAAACTAAATATTGAAAAAAGTTACAACTCTTAAGACTCAGGGCCTACTTATCAAAAATATAAATTAACAAAACGAAAACTTCAATTCTGATAAGGCCGCTAAAAATAATTAATGAAGTTGTTCTAGGGAGTGGTACTAAAACAAATTGCTGCGGGCGGGTGGTGTTTTTTTTTTTTTGTACGTTGTATTCTTGATTTTTTATATAGATGCGAGCGATGGCTTTTTTTAGTCTTCTGTACAGCCGTACCAGCTGAGAAGACTATTGCAACGACTTTGTCCGTCCGTCGCTTTTTTCAACTTCGCAACGGTACCGGATATTGACGACCATTGTTTACAACGTTAGATTCAGTGTGAGAAGTTAGTTAAATAACATGGCAAACTAAAACATCGTTACTTCCTTATATATATATAATAGAATTCTTTGACGTAACTAAATTAAATAATAACATTTGATCGTCGAATTAAAATCCTAAGGTAACACTCAATAAAAACAAATGGATTATAGCTTCGTTTAAAATCGTTTCGTCGCATTGTTGCATGAATAAATAGGCTTATATGTGAAACCAAAATTTTCCGTTAGGTCTATATCTGCTACTTACGAAATTAAAACTGCATTTTTAAAATTAGGCCTAAAATCATTTTACCATGGCAACGTCAAGTTGCTACGAGTCTCTGTTGGCTTCATCAAAAGTGTCTCTCTCGTCACTTCCCTGCTACCACTGATCTATATAGGCTACGTTGCACGTTACGTTGTAACACTGTAACTGTGTGCCTGTAGGCGCACCGTGTTGCAAAAATGAATAGGCTTACTGTACAATCCATATCTCCGCTAGCTGCTACTTGCGAAATTAAAACTGATGGTTAAAATTAGTCCTAAAAGCTAACAATTACGTTTAAAATGTAAAATAGGCTTAAAAGCTAACACATTTTTAACCGACGATTGTGATGGCTACTGCTTTTAGGTTAGTATAATAGAAATAGCTGTTGCAGTGCATGATAGGGGTGTGCGTCAACATTGGAAGTCGAGGAACTGTACAGAAGACCGGTGCGACTAGGCAGTCGCTGTAGCCGCTTGTTTTTCTACCACACAAAACGACATTAGTAGTTTACGTTTTGTCGTGGTGTACAACATCTACGTTTTAATGGCAGGAACAGCGTGCAAGAGTTGTACATTTTATGAAAGTCTTTCTTTAGAGTTGTGACATGCTGCTGAACGACCCTTAGATTCGTTTCGAGGCGATAACGTGAATGGAGCAAAGAGCTAATGTGGTCATCGGCTCCAGATGATGTTTGGTCAAAGTGCTGATGTATGATCAGTAATTTTTTTTTAAAAACAATATCGTAAACAACGTTTAATGCGCTAAGAAAAAAACATATATATTTCACCTCACAGTGGCTGAACACACTAATACTATGCATACTACAGTGCCAACATGCTTACTACAATTCCATGGGCTTTTTGACTTGAACGTCAGACTGCTAGAATGGAAAGTGAACCCGCTATTTTTACAGGGTTCCCACCAAAACATCGAAATAATTTTCCTGAGGTTTCCAGATTTTTCAGTGTAGTTATAGGTCAATTTCCAAGCTATTTATCCTTAATTTAGGAAGGAAATTTTTCCACGCATTTTGCTAAGTTTTACTCGTTTTTAGGGCTCACTCGGTGCAAAAAGAGTAGCCCAATTTAAGGAAATTGTAGGTGGTCAACACAGAAATACAAGCATAAATTTTGTTTTATAGTAATGACGTAACAAAATGTGTTTAATGCATTTCCGACAGTGTGGCTTTGTTTTTTTCCTTGGGTTTTCCAGGTTTTTTTTGTGTGAAAAATTTGTAAATGCCCTGGGTTTTCCCTGAGTGTCAAGTGTAGTTTAAATTCCCAGGTTTTTCAGGTTCTACAGATTGGTGGAAACCCTGCTTATAACCAAGGCTGAAGCACTACCACTTATAGGTAGTGTCACTATGGCTGAGTGGTAGGGGGTCGGTCTTTAATTGATCGCTCGGCTTTTGGCCCCAAACGTAGTCTGACAGTTAAGTCAAAAAAGTAACTGAAGTAGGTTTAATTCTATGTTTATTTACCATTAATTGATCCCTTTTGGTTTTCTGTTCTGGCAATGCCAACCAAGTAGTCACGGTTAAGCTTGATCAATAACCCAGAAACATTTCGGTATAGCGTTTACTGTGGAAAAAGGAGATGGGTTCTGACATACTTTCTAGTTCATCAGTACACACAAGTAAAAATGAAAATGAACAGATAATGGGAAAATACGGATTTACTAACAAACAAACAAGTATGAGAGAAGGGAAGATGAGTGGAAACGTGTTGGTTTCTTCTGAATCATGCGTTGTTTCTACTTCTTTTATCCTTACTACAAAATAATAAGTAGATGCGGAGTTCTGCCATTCTTTCATCGTAATTCTGACGCACGTCTCGCAACTAGAAAAGCTAACGCTCAATCAAAATGTTGAAAGCGTTTGAAAGTTTCACGCTGTGGCAGGCAAGCTTTCATGAAAACCGGAATGAACTGCAGTGAAGCCACACAGGCTGTATTTGCAGCCCGCTTTCCGCAAAAACGACTCGTAAATAGCTATGAGTGTAGTGAACCTACACCTGGACTGTATTGAGTACTCCCAGAATACCAATAGTAAAAACTTTATTCCGACGGCTCGAAGTCCATGGTGAACTTGTGTTTATGCCGAACAAATCCAATAGAGCAATTTAATTCCATGTTATGAATAATGAAGGTAATGTTGAAACTATACATGGCCGCTGAGAGAAATGGTGGGGTCCGGGACAAAATTATTCGCCAGGGGCACTTCTCCAACTTCATTTATTTCGCTTTCCGGAACCGGGGACGGGATGGGGTCCCCTTTTTTGGGTCAAAAGTACAAAAAGTCTCCCGTCTCCCACGCTGTCGACGGGCCTGAAAGTAGCACAACATTTTTTGACAAGTACAATTCATGTACATACATCTATAGGACACGTCAAATATAAAACAAACATATCATTACCGTTTAAAAACTAAAATAAATAATCATCACAAAATGTTTAACTTAACATTTTTTTTTATTGTACACAATCTGGGCATTGTGTAATCGATATCTTGTTTATCTAAGAAGCGGGCCAGTAGTTTTATTTTTTTATCCTATTTATGCCAGTAATTTGGAGCAGTTCAATGGGGGATTTCATTGATTAAAGATATTTTGTCGTATTGATTCTTGGCAAAGGACACTTCATACCGATATTTGGTGTACCTGAAACAATTATACTCTACACTGTAAAAACTAGGCATCTTAAAATTCGTAAGATGCATTTTAAAATTCAATTGTTTTGTTTGATGAGCCTCACGAAAATCGTAACACCATCTTAATTTAAGATGAAATGAATCTGTGTTTGAAGGTTTATGATACCACCAGTTTAAGATGCGTCCTAATGTCAGTCTTGTTTTATTTAAAATGCCATTAAACGTAAGGTGCATCTTATTATCAGATGGAAAGCACGAAAAATAAATATTTAAGATGTTTAGCTGTTTGAGACGCCGTAGTTTTCAGTTGCCAAATTCGTGCAGTGCAAAATGGCAGCAGTTGCAGATGTCCACGCCGTAAGATGGTTTATTTTTTAAGTTGGAAAATAGAGTAAGTTGCAAAATTGTAAGATGGCAATTTATTTTAAGTTGGGTAACTGGCAAAGACGGCAACATTTTAAGATGTCAACCTATTTTAAGATGCAAAACGGGCAAAGTTGCTAACAATTTAAGACGGTAATTTTTTTAAGTTGAGAAACGTGCAAAATGCCATCGTTTTAAGACGGCACAATGTATATTAAATCGTAAACGAAGTAAAGTTGCCAACATTTTAAGGGGTCAGTTTACTGAGTTGGAAAATAAATACGTTGCAGTGTTTTAGCACTAAAGCAAAACGCTCTGAAACTTCACTGCTGCTTTATTCTACTTCCAGTGAATTATTGTGCTAATCCTAAGTAGTCTCGTTCTTACAAAATCAAATGGTCTTATTCCTTCTACAGCCTATGAATAACCTAAACGAATCTCCAACATTAAAACATCTCCAAAATTAACGAAAGTAGCAAACCCTTTTGACCTCCTTAACGATTGTAACTAAATAACTAACATTATTTTACATTCACTTTGACTTCATCCTTAACACGATGTTGACCAATATTGGTCTGCAATCAGATTAGGCCTACGAGGACTAAGATGTATTGTGATTGATACGTCCTCTTCCACAAGCTGTTTCGTAGCTAAGATGAGGAGTCTGTCAGATTTAAACAGGTGATATTGTAACAAAGGAAAATAAGATGGTTGAATTTAAAAGACGTCACCGTTATGAGATGTCAGCATTGTAAGATACCAAATATGTAAGATGCTTACCAAAGCATCGGGGTTTTAAGATGCCAAACTGCTAAGATGGCAAAAACAAAATTATAAAATTCTAATGCATCTTACTTTAAGACGGCAATACCGTCTTACTGTAAGATACCAAAAACGTCTTAAAAACGGATGCAAATAGGCCTATTACATCTTAGTTTAGGATGCTTATTTTTGCAGTGTAAATTGTGAAAGACGGATGCATCCATTGTGCTCTGCTAAATTTAGCTGAGAAACCTGCACACTACGCTACAGGTATAGCAGATTAAGTTAAAGAAAACAGTTAAAAGCCATGTCAACAGACGACTCATTGTCGAAGCTCCTAAAAGAAAAACAAACAAACAAACAAACTCGTAGTTTCTCTTTTCTTCTAACAGAATTTTTGTTTCGTAAAACATTTGGATAAGTTGATTTTTATCCGTGCTTGTGTGGCGTTTTCCTACTATTGTATCCTCGATTAATACAATTTTCAGACCCCAAAATAACACTGCGATCGGATTGTACAGATTACAAATGAATAATATAGTGGATTCGAAAAAAAAAATGAAAAGTCGGCAGTTATAATCATGAAGTGTAACTACTAATTAATGGGGAGCTCTAAACATAACTACAAGGTATCCTTTAATTGGTGAATGGCTGAACATCCCCCCCCCCCCGAAAAAAAAAAATTTAGCTTAATAATCTAGGATCCTCTGGGGAAAGTGTTTATCGTTAGACGTAGCAACGTTATTTTTAATCGCAGACGGAAGAGTGGCCCATCCGGTATGATGTAAGACGCAAAATGTTGGTGATATTTCAGAGGCTGTAACAAGAAATGTCGCAAATAACGGAGCAGGTGGGGAACCACTCACCCCATCCCCCCCCAAAAAAAAAAAAAAAAACAGGGGGCATAAAAATCCTTTGAAAAATCTATTTATTTGCTATTTTTTTTTTTTTTTTTTAATGTTGATGAAGCCATATATTAAGTGGAGCAAAAGAAATTATCGCGTAATTTAGTAATGATCATAGTTTTTTTTATTTGTTTCTTTGTCCACAGTGGGAATTTCGATAATCTTTATTCAATTGAAGTCCGTAGTGGGAATCTCTGAGGTTTGGGCGATGGGCGACTGGTAACGGTGGCGTTTAATTTGTAAGGAGTCTCCAATAATAATTGGAAGATGTAGTGATGTCACAGTATTTTCATGCAAACGCTCACACAATGCTCTATAAAACCGCCCATGTACGGGGGGCTGACCTAGTAAAAATAAAGTGGTCATAACGTTGTCTGGAAGGAGCTTAAAAGGGGGGCGTAAAATGTACTCCTCCCTCCTCCCTACCACCCCCAGAAACAAGTACTGATTTATGTAACTGTCGCTTTGCTAGGTCCATTGCTGTTGCGTTTGGCGTGTTATGGGTTAGTTTTTACCCAGTGTAGATCGGGGAGGGGGAGGGATTGATGATTAATGGCGCGTCGACAGCTAGGTCATTAGCGCCAACCTCAGTCACAGTGCAGTGGTCCGGGTTGCCACTGCACCACACCTTACAGAGATGTTAAACAAACCCCGGATCTATAGATCTTATCAGAGATCTGTACCTCCTTTGCGAAAATTGAAACACTCCGGATAGGAGGACAGACTTATAGTCTCCGCCAAGAAAGAAGTCCAACGCGTTTCAAAACAGGGGTATGCATTGTGCATGCCGGCTGCGTCGTTTACCTTGCAGATATCCGCCATGGCTAAGCATCCAACGTGTGCTCATATACTAAAGCTGCTAGGGCCATAATTTGGGCTAATCATGCACATCGAGCAAAAAGCTTGAAATTTGACATGCAAGTAATTCTTAATAATACAAATAGAAATAGATTCTCCTTGACTCGTGAAATACTGAAAAACGTTCCAAATAACACCCCTAGCTTGACTTGTTGACACGAACAATCTTTCTTGTTGACACGAACTTGATCGGAAAGCGACGCCATTGTTGTTGGTCTAATAGCGTTGCCACGACGACGCAGTTATAGAGTATAGAGGCAAGGCGCACTTTTTTCCACGAAAGATTAGTAGTCGTAAAATGACCATATAAGGAAAGTCTTCTTTCCTGGCGGATAGTATAGTGTAGATCAGTATTCCGCAGTGTTAACGTCACAATTTTGTGGAAGTGTGCAAGTGCATCATAATTTCTGTCCATCATAATTGCTCATTTCCGTCGTTGACATGCAATTCTGACTAACTTGGTTCTTGGGTAAAGGCCACAGAAGTAGATACGCTACCACTGTAACCCCATCCGGTATAGGGTTGTCCCGTTTGATATAGGTGGTGTTGGCCCGTTTGATATAGGTGGTGTTGGCTCGTTTGATATAGGTGGTGTTGGCCCGTTTTATATAGTTCACACCAATGCTTCCATTTGAGGGGGGATGCCCCTCCTGAATATCATTGGAGCCATCGGTCACTCCCAGTCAGTCGTTTGCTTAGACGGTCACCGTCTTGACGGTGTCGCCGCTGTTTCCATCTTCCGCGCAATATAGCGTTTCAATTGTGCGATGAGCCTGTTCTCTTCTCCTGATTTTTATTTTTATTTTTGCAGGAGATACGGGTATATGATAAGACATAGATTCATGGTTTCTTTTATGGTTTATGTCATGATTATGTTTCACAGAATATTGTTGTTGTCATGAATAAGCCATCGTGGACATTTCTTGTTGCTCCGTGTAATTGTATTGTTGAAGAATTAATTCGTGAGCAGGAAGAAAAACAGTGTTGAAGGGCCTTCTGAGCAGGCCGCAGCTCACAATGACGTACGAAATATAAATATCAAATTTTCAGCACCAACTTTTGTGTCTTGTTCAGAAAAAGTCCCCCAAAAATGATAAAAAATGATAAAAATAATAGGAGGGACACACGCCTAGTTAATTTTTTTTTTCAATACGGCGGATTCAGCAAAACTTCAACAGGGCGTGTCCCTCCCGTTATTTTTATCATTTTTTTAGGTTTTTATTATGAACAAGACACAACATTTTTTTTTAAATTCGTATATCATTGTGACTACTGTTGTGGCCTGGTCAGAACGCCCTTCAATACTGTATATTGCATTGTTTCATGGACTAATTTCTTGTTTACTATTGTATTGTACTCTTGTATTCTGGTGAAGAATCCGATTCTGTAATGCGTACATTTAACACCACAAATATGCATTTGCCCATAGCAAATCCAGTTTTTCAAATGACTGATTAGTATACTGTGAAGCGCATCACCTCCTGTTGACATCGTAGCTATTTGCATTCTTTTCTCCCTTATCCAACGCGAACCTCAAAAGAGTGTTTTGTGTGTGCTACTTCCGTCACATGATCTGGCCGACATTTCAGTATAAATCCAATATGGTGCGACGTGCAACAGTCCAAGCGGCCATCAACGACAGAAAAATGTCCATTTTGGGACCCTACTTGCTCCAGCCCAATCCGTCAGTGAGGTGGAGGTTAGTAAGGAAGTGTTTTTGCCACCTGCCAACTGCGTTCACATTGATTTTTTTTTTGACAGAATTTTTCCTCGCAACTGCAAGCGGCGCACATCTTCTCTTATCGTTGTTGTTGTTGTTGTCTAGCTTCTAGGAAACGTCCTATCGGAAAATTATCAGCTACAACAGCACTAGTGCTTTTACGAAATCGATCATTTGACGTTTTATCACGAAACTCCGTTCTAGTTAAATAAAGACGGGTGAAACCGTATTTACGTTTCCTCCTTGTTTATTTACGTTGCATCCGTATTTATTTAACCCGGGGCAAGGGGTAATCGTCTAATTGGAATATCGCATAATTGGAAGTACGTATACAGTACAACAGTATAATGGAAAATCGTCTAACACGAAATTCGTATAGTAGAAAATCGTGTAATGTCCGTTCGCTCGCTGCGGCTATCATATAACATCAGAAACCGCAGGTATATTATTTTCCAGTTAGACGTTTATCCATTATAAGATATTCAGTTTAGATGATTTTCCATATTTAATTTACTGGTAAGGAGTTGAGTGTGCTAAAGCGATAGAATTGTAATATTTCGTAAAAGCACGAGTGCTGCTCGGTGCGGCAATTTTTTATTTGTATCACAACCAAATCGTGCCTTATTTATTCAAACATTTCATTCCCCCGACATTTTAATTAAGAAACAACAGAATTAAAATAAGCCAGTATTTAAAATAATATTTAAATTTTGAATGTGCACGATTTGTAAAACGTTTATTGGCGACATTCGACAAAAATATTTGTCCGCAGTGGGTGTGGAAACACGGCATTGCTGTATTCGGATATTTGTGCTTTTTTTTTTTTGGGGGGGGGGGGATAAGGGTATCCATGCAGAAAAATAAACGGTTTAGGGTGCAAAGCAGTGTTTCCCTTTTTCATAAATTAAACGTGCTGTGAATAATCGAATATCCGAAGTCAAATTTAAAAGCAAGAAAATAAAAAAAAATATCACTCAATACGTTAAATTAAAATTGGAGCTAAAAATTATTATACAAGCAACGAATAATGCATTATGTGTTGTTCCACATCGAATCTACAGAAATAATGTTATTGGATTGGGGACATTCTTGCATCTGTTAAACTGTATAAAGCGTAATTATATACTACATACAGTGTAAATAACGTACGATCGTCGATTTTCTATTTGAGTACTAAATTAAAAAAAAAAAAATGAATGTGCACAAATAAGCATTTCAAATGCTTCGTGCTCTCGTATATTTAAATAAAAATAAAAAAAATAAAAGAAATAAATACAAATTGATACGAATCTTTCGTCTGATCGTGTTCTTTTTTCTTAAAAAAATTAGTGCCACACCTATTGCATTACGCATATGGTTCAGTAGGCGTCACACTACTTGGCTCTATCATCGCTGGTAATGTGAAGCACAGTGGCAATCCGGTCCACTGAACTGTGAGTGAGGTTGGCGCTAGACGCGTCATCAATTCCGATGGCGGCGGGCCCCCCCCCGGACCATAATCAGTGATAGTTGCACCGGAGCGGACCGAAGCTGCACGCCACTATTTTTTTACTGGTATATCATCGCTGCGGAAATATTCCACAACAGGCACACGATCGTACTATTTTTTTTTCTCAGCGCCGCAACGTACGTTGTTTTGAGCAAGCTACCAGTGGCACTTAACCATGTGCTCTCTACCGTTTTTAATAATCGTAATGTGAGAACATCTTTTCGTTGGTTAAAAAAATGCGTACAGGATCGATACAACATAAAAAAGCTCCACACATTATATGAGTAAAACAGTACCTTATATTTCAAGGCATAAATAAGTTTTCTTAATTTTTCAAAGTTTAAAAAGACAAATAAAAACAAGGTTAAAACACGGACACTTCACATCATGCTTGCCATCTTGGAAAAGAAGTGGGTGGCAAAAGTGATGATAGGACGGAATCGTTGCGTTTCTTTTCTACACCTGCCCACATATACTCTCAACCAACTTCTCGCGAAAAACCAGCCGCGTGCCGAACCACTCCCCACTGACTTTGTTTGCGCTCTTCCCTGAGCCGAGTGGCCCAAAATTTACGTGGGACAAACGGGACATGGAAGAGATCGTATTGCCCGTCATATTTCCGATATTATTATTTCCGATTGGTTTGCTTCCAAAAGCGCCCCTCCACAATACTCCGTTTACCCTGGACGTAAAATAGATACTTTCCACTTCACATCCCTCTACTACCAACCCCATTATTACAACAGAGTTGAAACCTTTTTAATTCTCTCCCATCGCGAAACTCTTTTCAATCTCCAGGTTCCACAATCTAACTTACAATTAATCATGGCTACAATTCTTCCGTACTAATATTCCTATAACTTTACAGCGCAACAGAAAAAGTTCTTAGAAAATATTTCACTCTTGACGGTGACGAAAAAAACCACAATTGCATCAAATGGTACACGATTTAATTTTCGACAAAATACTATAAAATATTTTGTCTTGATCACAATACATGATTAAAAACATGATTTCTATTGATTTTTATTGATTAAAAACACTTTAAAAACCCACGGCTGGCTGGGCACATCAACATCCAATATGGTGGTTCGTGGGTGATGTGACCATCCAGCCGTGGGTTTTTAAAGTGTTATTAATCATGTATTGTGATCAAGACAACAAATTTTATAGTATTTTGTCGAAAATTAAATCGTGTACCATTTGATGCCATTGTGGTTTTTTCGTCACCGTCAGGAGTGAAATATTTTCTAAGTCTTAACCCTTCAACCACAAAATAATTGGATCCGGAAAAAGTTATTTAAAAGAAAACTAAAAAAAAAAAACGCCTCTTGTATGTATAAATCTTAACTCCCCCACCCTCCCCGTCTCTTTCGACCTACCCACCACCCGGTCCTTGTAGTCCTTTCATCGTCCTATTCCCACATCCGCCAACCGCTTCTCTTCCAAGATGGCAGTCATGATGTGAAACGCTTGTGTTTTAACCTTGTTTTTTTTTTCTTTTCGTTTTAAACTTTGAAAAATGAAGCCAACGTACTTACTTCGAAATGTAAGGTACTTTTTACTCGCTCGTATAATGCGCGCACCTTTTTAATGTTCTCTTATAGAACATCTTTACTCGCTAGTTTTTACTTTCGCTTTCTCGTAACCGACGAAATAATAGCATTTCCAACATTACAATAAGTTTCACTGAATGTCCAGCAAAATTACCTTAGAAAAAAACAATATTCAGTAATATGGAACCAGGCTTATTGCTTTCTGAATTTAATTCTTGTGCAAGGGAATCATGATGGGGGAGGGGGCCAGCATCGTTCCATCCATTCAGGAGTTGAAAATCTGAAAGTACATTTGGTGTTGATATTTGTGAACGCTCCCCCCCCCCCCCTCCCCACCGATCCCGCGCCCTCTTCTCATGGTAACCATATATAGCTGCGGCATTTTTCCTTTACCACTGTTAACCTGGGTCTTAGATTTGGGGTTTGTTTAACATCTTTGTAATGTGTGACGAAGTAGCAACCTGGACCACTGCATTGTGACTGAGGTTGTCTCAGTCCCCCCCACTCTCGTCCGCTTTTTAGTTACTGAGAGCCCTAGTCGGGTTCGTTGATATCACCATTCTGCTAACAGGGTTATAAATCTCGAAAGTTAATGATACTTTCATTTTATTTTTTTTTACATCAACTCTGGAATCTTATGGACCTTCTGAAATGCAACGCATGATAAAATTATCCCACTTCCTTCTTACGGCGGTGAGTGAGGATGTTCACTTCCAATTTCTTGTTTTATTTCGGCCAGCACATTCAGCTTCGTTCGGTGTAATGGTGTGGTCTAACACCAGTCTCCATTTCTGGTGTTTTTATTACTGTTTTGCTGTGAGCTTTCCTACCGTTATTAAAGTTTCAATTTGTATTTGCGTTTCAAGGCGGTATCGATCAGTGGGACGAAACGTTGCGTTGTTTTGTAATTTGGTGTTCTTTTTTGGATGCAGTTTAATGAATAGTTTAATGAATTTGGTGTGACTAGAACCGAAATATGTGTTGAAATATGATGAATTTGATATGTTTCAATAAGAATGTACGTTATTCGTCGAAGTGTCCTTAAAAATAGGTCGACAAATTGAAATATAATAGTAATAATGTATAGATTTGACCACACCACAGCAGGTGGTAGGATAGTTGGAAAGTTGGAAAGGCAGAGTTTACTGATACCACTTACAATTTAAGGCCGAACAGAACGGTGTCTAACTAAGCAAAAACCTGTTCAAATTTGTCTTATTCAAACGTTTCCTGAAGGTGACCACAGATAAAGCCGTAACAGTTCCTGATTGAGTAAAATCAAACAGGACCCACACGAACAGCAAATAAATATTTCCTGCAATTCAGGTGTGAAGCCATCGTGACATGACTAAACTCAAAAAGTGGGAGGTAAACCCACAGGTTTAACTCAAAGTTTAACCCACAGGTAGTCTTAAATGTACGCTTAAACCTACGGAGTTCCAAGGTCTCAAGAGTTAGCCCGCTTAAGCGCTCAGAGGGTGGGACGAAAAGGAAACCCGCATCCACATCCTTCAGCAGTGATGGAGACCACACAGAGCTGGCATACACCAACAGGTGTCGCACGTTAAACAGCTTAATGGGGCAAAATCGTGATAAAATCTAAATTTCCGTAAAAAAGTCGATGTCGAAATTTTTATTCCTCTAATATTTCATCTTTACATCGTTGCATTTGTTAGGACTAAAATAATACAATTTTATGCGGCGTATTTTTTTATTTTATATTCCAGACCCTTATACTTCCTTGTCACTACAAAATCAAAATTTCAACTCGTTTATTCTCAAATAGATACGTTCGAGGTTTGCATATTTTTAGGAAATCTATCGTTCGTAACTGTGAATATACCACTTTTTTTCACCGATGGTATAATCATATGACAAGTATTTCTTTGTAAGAAAAATTGTATTTTCTTTATTTTACATTCAGTATTCATCCACTTATTTTTCACATAATAAACGACACTGTTTTGTTCAACCAGCGCTGCTCAGCGAAAAGGAAAAAGAAATGAAAACAAAGGAGGAAAATTTCCAGTCTCGACGAATTTTTTTTTTAGTAACAAGAAGCGATCTCAACAGCCGTTGGCCTCTGCCTCGGATGCACTCAGTCTTTATTTTCCGCCAAGAAGTAAACTGCCATGCCTCGTTTTTACCAATATTACAGCCAAATTGACCATTACGCCAACTTGGCCGAAAACTGCGGCATGCGCTGCTTCGTCGTTGCTTCTGTCGTCCGTCATTTATAAAAAGTTGAGATGGATAGAGAGATAAATAGGTTTAAAATAGACAGACAGATGCGTTTTGGAGCGAAAAGCGAGTGTCCTCGATTGCTCGTTTCTGTCTTTTAAAATGGAAGATGCATTGAGGTCTGTTTTTGGTTGTCAGTCTTAACGCAGATAAATACCACCTAATTTCTTGCAATGATTGCAAGGCCCAAGGAAGGGTCCGAATGGTCTATAAAATAGTAGCCGAGCTTGTGGTCAGAGAGTTTAAAATTTATAACTTAGTTTAATAGCTTTAAAACCGTGTTTAGATTTACTTTCGCAATTTGGGATTTAAAACCGTCTAGTGATTTTGAAACCAAACCTTCGAAGGAAAGTGAGTTCCGCGGTTTCATAACCCTGCTTGAGAAAAAAATATTTTCTGCAATCTCTTCGATAAGTATTCAGTTAGATTCCGTTGGTGTTCTCGATTATAATAATTTTTCTAAGGGTGAAAAAGATTGATCTGTCAATATTAGTTGGTTGAGTTGTGTAGAATAGTATACGTCAAGCACAAATCAGCATTTATACTTTGGCGCAACTCCACAAACTCGAGTCCGAGACGAATAAGACATTCGTAAAGAGGGTGTTTTTGAGCCCAAGGTTAACTTTGTACCGGTTGTATGAACTGATTCGACAAGTGTAATGTCCTCAATAAAGTGTGGTGACCACACCTTATTAAGGACTTTGCACATATTGAATTTCGGACACACTCCTTCGTAGCTGTGCACAGCAAGGCGTAATGACAGGCTGTGCACAGTTACGAAAGAGTGTTCAAAATACAACAAATAAGGAATCAAATACCAACTACTACGATTTAAAGTATGGAGGGGGTCACATTTAAGACGACATTTGTCATGTTTGGTAGATTTGGGATAAATCTCGCCACACCTCACAATATCGAAAAATGTGAACATCATTTAAGTGTGCTAACGTAAGTCCATGGCTTCTGTGCAATCTTGGATTATTTTGTGGCACTATTATTCCAAACTTTGATTTAAAAATCAACTTTATAGGAAAAAAGATAAACATGTTATGCTAGGTGCACATGCTATGCAGGATCCTAAAGGTTAGGTCACAATTAAAACAACACACAAAGTATTTTATTTCTTTGCAAACAGGATTGTAAATGTATGGAGTTTATTCGTGGAGTGGAGGAGTTGGCTATTTATGTGGGATGGCCCTGGCAGGAAAAGTTTGCAATTCTAAATTTTGGAAGGATTTGTACATTTTCCGAAAACTGTTTAACATTAGGCATCAAATGATTGCGGACGGCTGGTCGTTGTGATGCAAAGGGGTTTCTAAGTTAAGACGTCCATGAAAATTATTTTCTTGAAAAACTACCTGGGTATTTTTAAGATCTGGAGTGTGCCCTGTTTTTATCTAGTGTTGAACAAGCGAGTTGGTTTTATCTTTTTATTAAATACCCAGACAAAGTGAATTTTGTTATGAATCAGCTTGATGGCTTAAGTCAGGGAGAATTGATTGGACAAACGACGGATGACGTTTCAAATGATTTCAAGATATTGCTTTGTTATTTTTTTTAAATACCTATACAGTAATAAATTTTTAAAAACTGGAAGAGAATAAAGATCCTTTGCCAAGTAAAAAAAAGGAAAATTGGATCAGAACTGTGAGAGTACGACACATGTAACCCGAAAATGTGTACCAGATCAACACTCAAAGCACCATATGCCATTCATGTGACGCAGGCACCCATTTTTCTTGTGACGTTTTTTTTCTACGTCTGGCTCGATTTTCAAGCTAGTTTTCTCATTTGCAATCAATCTTTTTTCCATAAATGTGTATCACCATGGTATTTGGTGGATATTTAAGAATTAACAATGGAAGGATACGAATGAAGGGGCACGACAGCATAATGGTTATTGGCGCCCATACTTTGACAATGGAATAACCTTGATAACATTTGACAGTCATCGGTTTTTTTAAACCAGCTCTCCTCCAGTTATCCCATCATTTGAGTCCCACGACATATCGTTCAGTAACACACGATGACGAAAATTTTTTCACGAAGTTTCTTTTTTTAAATAACTTGCTGAAATTTAGTGAACTGTTGAAGATTTTGCGTCAATTTCTTCCAAGAAATTTCCAACAGCCATTTTTTCATGTTTTTGCGAAGCTGCTTGGAAATTAGCTCAGGACATGGTCTAAGAAGAGTGTTGACAGTATTAGAAACATCAATCGTTTTTAAGTGTTTTTAAGTCTTTTTTGACAAAAACATTTTTAAAACTCTATTAATACTAGGAATTGTGGTCAAGATATCAAATAGTATTTGAGCCACCACGCTGAATCACAACTCACACTGATAGTATGGCTAAAAAAGCATCCCCATTTGAACTCTGTAATGTGTGGCGCAGTGGCAACCCGGACCACTGCACTGTGACTGAGGTTGGCGCCAATGACCTTGCTGTGTCGAAGCGCCATTCAGCCTCATCTCCCTTTGAACTCAACATCGTTGGTTCAAATCACCGGTAAACCGAATCTAACATTTAATGGCGCCTTTGTCCCTTTTCAACTCGTAGCCGCAGCACCGTAAAATCTACGAGCAGTATAAGGAAAATTAGCGGTAAATTTAAAAAAGAAACAACACTTCGCAGCAGGCCGCGATTTTTCATAACTAAAACGAGATCACGTGACCCACATCAGCCTATTGGATGACGGAGAATCTGGAACGTGGATGCTGTGTTTAGAATATGGGAAACGCTATCGAAATGGTAAAACGACGCCTTGCGTCTAACAAAACAATCCAACATAGTTTAACTTCTTATTTATTTAACTTTCCAGACTCAAGTCGAAAAGCACAATTTAGAAAAAGTCGATGAAGATAATTAAAAAAGTAAAATTATAGGCCATTTTTAAAAACAAAATTGCTAAGACGTTTTGATGGTGGAGAAACTCCGACGGAGAAAAACATGATTTTTGAAGTACTGCGGATTTATCTAATAAAAATCCAATAAGTAGGAAAAACAGGTTAAGTTTCAGAAGTCGTGCTCTTCAGCTTCAGAAAGGGGAAAAAAATCCAAATTCGTGCGCCGATGTTTCGTTGATTACTATACTTGCTCACAGCAATGTTAGAGTGATTAATGCGTTTTCTATTCGCCTCTCTAGGGGATGCCATATTTTTACCTCGTCTACTCCTCCTCTCGGAAAACGCTTTCAGCTCTATTAGACTATCAAATTAATTCCTCAATTTAAATGCGTTAATAGCGTGGGGAGGCGAAGGAACGAGTTGGAGATGGGTTGAAGAAAACTCTTCCTGGTCGGCGCAGAGTGGAGCATTAATGAGCGTTCAGCCTAAAATTAAACTAAACTAAACGAAACTATAGCTTGTATTTAAACTTCAGTGTACCTTGTTTGGACCAGAACGTTATGGGCAGCCAATTATTTACCACGCCAAATGGCAGTTAATTAAATCAGTGAAACACAGCACAACAAAATAAGTGAACATATGTCCCGAAGTCATATCCGCCGCCAAGTTTTCGAACTCGAAAATCATTTTTCCACTTTCGTGTCATAGGGCTGGGGACACACCTTTCTGGAATACCACTATACACTTAAAGGCCGGTTGCTGTGACTGATATCACTAGATGGCGCCACGGAAAAATACAAAGAAAATCTTCTGGCGCCATCTTGTGACACTAATATCGTTAATCTTTACAGCTTGTTTCCAAGTGCACGATGGCGTACCAAATTTGTAGTCAATAATTAAGGAGTCACGTGGCTTGTTTGCAGCGTTTAAAAGTTTTGCTTTGTGCATTCTCATGCTTCCTGCGAGAGAGAACTCGATAGGCCTAGACGTTGCTAATGCTAATGCTAATGCTAATTGCTAATGCTAATTTGGTGGCAACCGACCCTTAAACAAGTCCGGTGCTTTCAGACAAAAAACCCTACGTTTTGCCAATTCTTTTAGATTTTTGGTGGACTATACAGCAAAATTTCAAAAAATCATTCAATCTAAACGATGTATGGAATGGCGACAATATCCGACAATGCAGCCACTTTTCACGCATGTTTATGGTGGTTGACTGGAAAAACGTGGAAAGGCATACACATTCACGAATATATTATTGTAGCATTATTCTTGCAGAAGGTAGAGATGTACGATAAGGTATAGATTTGGGGTTTGGTTAACATCTCTGTAAT
>JAHWFP010171525.1:0-10700 GCA_023313725.1 Lithobius niger
TAGGCATCTCTTTCTAAAAAGCCAGTTTCTTTCTTTGTTCATTTTTCAAATGTAAACAAAGGGACGGTTTGATCCTCGCGAGGAAAAATAACTGTGGGACGACTTGAAAACTACAGTTGTCAAATATAGTTGTAACTTAGCGGACGCGGTTCAGCTTGCTGGGTATTCCTGGATAGGAACCCAAGATAAAAATGCTTTTTCTTGTCTAAATTAAGTGTTTAAGAACAAACATCGTTGTTCTTGTATCCAAGTGAATTTCTAATGTAAATTCTTGATTTATTTGTTTTTGCCAAACTTGTCAAAAGCTGAACTAGTGAACTAAATGTAAAAGTGTTATTTTTATCATTCTGTTTTTTTAAAATAAAAACCAAGATTTTTAAACCTCAGGTTTGTTCCCTAGTACGATTAATTGTTTTTAAGTGTAAATTATTATGTAGCCCATTTTAGCTTTATACTTTGTTTAAGCAATTAAATTAATCCACCGTTGGTGGCAGTGTAATTACCGGTAGCATTAAGGTTAGGCCTAGAATAGGACACCGACGCTCCATCCCCCAAGCCGGGACTGTAGCCCATGCTGTGTTATTGAACGTAAAAAGTCGTCAAAACCACAAAATCTGATGCTAAGAAATACTCGTCAACCAAGGATGTCGGGGGCGCTACAAGCACTTCAGCCGTCGTAGCGTCCGCCACTACAACTTGGTGGCAGTGGTGGGATCAACAGGTGCTGTTCCCGACAAGCGTTTCCCCCCTGCCATACTACTATGCCAAGTTCCTAGAAGGATGCAAGTCCCGTCCAACTAGATGCCTGTGGTCCAGTAAAATAAGGCCACGAAGTAGATGCCAGTGATCATGTAAACACGATCACGAAGCAGAAGTCGCCCTGCCGTCAAAAATGGGGCAAAACACCGCCAAGCAGTCACAACAACTGCCGGTGCCAGGAAGCAACAGCTGCCGCTTCCAGTGAGGCCCTCCTGCCGTGAGACGTCTCCCCAAAACGCGATGCTGTAGGAGAAGAGGTCCGAGAGGGAACCTACGCTCCGTGCAGCCAAGCAGAGGATTTTGCGTGCAACGCCGAGATCCAGTGGATTTGACCGCCTGTGACGATCAACTCCCGTGAAAATCAGTGCCGAACTTCCCGTACTACGGTGGAACAGGAAGGACAGACTGACAACACAGCGATTGTGTGTAAAAGGGTGAGTGTGCATAGGATATGCTTTCAGGCCGCCAAGCCGAGTATTGTAGTTAAGAGCCGTAGTGTATTTTAGCTATTCACATACCAGAGTGCTAAGGGTCCTTGAAAGTGTATTTTTTATGTATAAACTTGCTGGATTTGGTAGAGAAGTTTTTAAAGTAATTCACTCTGTCCAAAATTTACGTTCAAATTAATATGCGGCTGCATTTAATTTTGGTTTAAATATAAAGGCTTTATTTTGAACCCGTTTTAACGTTAAAAAACGAAAATGTCTGAAATGGAGGAATTAAACGAAATCATCCATGACTTGCCCAACAAAGACCTCAAAAAGGCTTGTTTAAACTTAGGATTTACTGTAAGTGAATCTCGAGCCGAATCAGTACAAATCTTACGAGCAGCCCTCGAAGACGGTAAACTAGATTTAACGGAACTCTCGGACGCACTAGCTAACGCTATAGAGAAAAGAGAGGCTACTATTTTAGCAAAAAAGGAATTAGCCGTGAAAGAAAATGAGCTTTTTCTCAAAGCGGAGGAGCTTAAGTTAAGAGCTCTTGAAGTGGCCGAAGGTGATAAAAGACGAGCACATGAGTTAGCCGTAAAAGATGGCGATAACGCCCACGAGTTAAGAAGACTCGACAAACAGCTTGAACTAGCTAGACTACAAGCTACCAATGATAATCTTAACGCCGCTCCAAACGGAGCTAACGGCGCTCCCCCAGCTCAACCAAATCCAGTAAAACAGGGTAAAGTTGCTGATGTTGTTCGCCTAATGAATAAGTGGACGCCCAAAACAGAAATTAATAGTTTTCTAAAAATATTTGAGAGCATTATGATCAGCCAGAAAATTCCCAGGGACCAATGGACTACAGCTTTGTTACCGTTAGTGGGAGAAGTTTTAGTCAAAGTTTGCGACCAGCTTTCCGACACGGAAATGCTCGACTACGAAGTAGTTAAAACTAAATTACTTGCCCGATTTGTTCAGACAAAGGAGTCATTGCAAACGCAATTTCGTTCACTTGAAAAAGATCAAGAAATGCAGTACCATGACTACGCATTTGAGTTGGAAACTTTGTTTTCCAGATGGCTTGACTTAGCCAAAGTTAACAGGGATTTCAATAAACTTGTTAATATAATGCTCTTAGAGCAATTTTACAAATCTTGCCCTAACCACCTCAGAAAATGGATCCCCGATCAAATTAAGACGGGTACGTTGGCCGAAGCAGCCCAACTGTGTGACGAGTACACTACTCGAAACAAGCAGATTACTAACGAAACTGCCGCTCGTGCAGCCAAAACACAGCCCATAGCTGCAGCGTCAAACCAAGGTTCTAAACCTTCTGGCCAACAGCGTGGTCACAGACGTAACCACAACACGACAGCTAATCCGGCCGGATCTGTCGAGGTAAACGCGGATAACCCAGGTGGGGACCCTGCCATAAACGATAGTGCTAGTGTAAAAACTAACCTAAATCAAGATAGAGTTAGGCGCTGCTACGTGTGTAATTCTCCCCAGCAGTTTCACTGCCCCCAACTGAACTCGAAACCACAGCAAGCTAATGCATGTTTCCCAGTCGGGAAAAATGCCAGTGAAATCCTTAAGTCTAGCACAATAGAAGCTAACGTAGGTAAACATAAAATAAAAATTTTATGCGACTCCGGAGGTTCAATTTCGCTGGTTAGCGCCAAGCTCGCTAGGAAATGGCCACGTTTAAAGCGAAAGGTTAGATGTCAAACAGCGTTAACAGACGTGATCGTGGAATTAGAGCAAGTTACCCTGTGTGTAAAACTAGATAATGGTGCTAAACTAAAAACCGTAGCTTGTGTCTCGAAAGCGCGGAGATCCCCCTTCGGCGTAGTGTTAGGAATTCCTGGAATAGAATTGCTAAACAAAAAACTCGAGGTAATTGTCACGCCCCGTGATTTATCTCCCCCGCCAATCGAAGTGGCTACTCCCCCAGTCAGGGACGGCCCCAACCAACCAAACGAAAGGTATCAGGACAACAACCCAATCATCACCACGGGATTGGTCAAGGGTCAAGTAGGTGATAATGTGTTAATTGCTTCGCAACCAAACTTCGTTAAGCTCTCCTGTGCAGATGGGAGGAGTCTGCCTAATCCTGCAAATAAACCCATCCCCCTGTCTCCTGGACGCCAGCGTTGTTTGCCTAGGTTAGGATCGAAAGATGCCTTAAGCAAGCCTTATTTAAAAACGATAAAACGAAGTTTATCAGTTAATGATGTTCACAATAGTTTGGACATGTCAAATAAACCCGGAATTAGCGAGTTTAGCTTTAACGAATGGATTAAGTTACGTGAGTTAACTTCCCCCAATCTAAGTAAACCTACCAATTTAAAGGTCGGCAGTAAAAGTGTTCCCCCTATATGCTTTGATTTTTTCCCAGAGTTTTGTAAAGTTAAATTGCCGGATTTTAATCTAAATTAAAGTCAGGGTGTTAAGCAAACAAAAAACTTAAAACATAGTTTTTCACAGTCCTTTTTTTTTTGTTAAAAGTAGGACCGATGTTTTGGTGTGGATTCTATCTCAATCTAGGGTGGAAATAAATGCATTTATTATGGCTCTAGCACTGAATAGGTCTTTACAGTGAAACTAAGGTTTAATACCTAACCTAAAGTAGTTTTTCTCTAAATAGAGTTTTTTTTTTCTTGTTGCAAGTAAACCGGAAATCTAACAAAGTAAATTTCCCGTGCATGTTTTCTTTAAACAATGAGTAGTTTATCGCAATAACCGTGGCTCCATTTAGGAGCAACCAAACCTAAAATAATATTGTTGTTGAAATTTTAATTTTAAAACTTCAGATTCTACTGGACAAACCTCGAAAGCATCTAGTGTGTGTTGCTGCATCAAGCCAGCATTTGTTTAAACATTAACTTGTTAAAACTCGACATTTTCAGTAAAAAATGACTGAAAATTTTTAACTGCATTTTTAATTCTGTTACATGGTTTGTTGGAAGTACGTCCATAACAGAAAGCAACTTCCAGTTAATTCCCGTTTTGGCCTTCACACCTAAATTTTAAGTGCCTATGTTTTACTCTTTTTGTCACTATCAACGTCTCCCTCTGTGGGAGAATATTAACAAAGATTGTAACGACACTAATTAAATATTCATTAGGAATATTCTACGGGGGTTGCAACTTGTTCCCGGTTGGCTCTTCTGTAGGTTTTTATGAAACATTTTTCCTGCAAAAAATTTGTCTGTCTCACCTCTGAGTGAAAAAGGTCAACTCTGTCGTTAAAAGGTTGTTAGTTTTTATCCACAAAACTTCCCAGTGTTGTATTGTTATGTTTAAGTTATGGGTCTTATCTCAAAATCCTTCAGTGTCAAATTGAATATGTAAACAAGTTGTTTGGTAACCTTAAACCATTCTAGTGGGAGTAGTTTAACAGTAAATGGAGCCGGTCATTTTATGCGTACCCATAGTATTCGATTCTCCAATCCCTATCGCAGCGGCTAGGTTTATTGAAATGCGGCGGAGGGTTAATTTCGCAGGCATCCCAGATAAAAAAAATGACTAGACTTGAGCAGAGGCAGAATCCGTACGGGACATATTACCAGAGCAGTAGATGGCCTCATTTATTTGTTATAACGAAACAAAAACCATAACTCTGTACTTTTATTTAAACTAGTGTGTTTCTTGATAAAATGTCTTTTGCCCCATTTTCAAATACTTGTACGATTTTCCTGCACCAGCAGCGCGGACAGTATTTAGTTAATGGCTGCAAAAATAGTGTTTCTTAACTTGTAACTTTGAATTTATGAAAATTTTCTAAGCCACAAAAACGTTAGTCCCCCAAAAATACAAAACGGCAAAGTTAATATTTTTGTAAACAGTGTAATAATTTTTATTTGTAAAAGGATCCCCGGGGTAGGAAAAATTATCCCACAGTCTATCTCATTTTTAGTTTAAAATGAATGAAACCCAGTCTATCTCATTCTAAAATTGAATGAAAGTAACTTGAGATGGATATCTCCACAAAGTGATGCTTAATAGGGTCTGTTTTGTATTACTTATAGCATGGCTTGGCAGTGTTGATTTTTGCATATCTTGTGTGCACTAGCCTTTCTGTTTTTAGCTTTTATTCGGAGTTCTAAGGAACCCTGAATAAAATCCTCTGTGTGGGGGCGTGTAATGTCGGCTTGCCGAAAAACGATTGGAGAGGATACACGACCTCCAAAAATCAAAAAACCCGTGGAACTTTTTTTTTCTCTCGGCGACTCGGCCGGGGAAAAACCCCAAATTCAAACGCCTGTATCTCCCAAGAAAATGGACCAATCCGTCTCATCTAAACAGCTCTTAATAGCCACGAACTTTATCTGTTCTCCCCCGCAAACAGAGCACGAAAATTCCATTTAGAAGTCATTCTACAGCATTTAGAAAAACGCACGAAACTGAAGCCGTAAAATCACCGTAGCGCACGAGACGCCATTTTCGACACTTGTAAAAATTTGTATTTACTTTTTATTTTTTGCTTAGGCATAAAGCCAAAGACATTAGCTTAGTGTTTGATAGAAGGTACTTAACCTCCTACTTAATGGTACAGACAACTTAGAGTGTGATATTTTTTATTGTGTTGAACAGCTGCAACCTTTATGAAAAATTTCCACAGCGATCGTCACCTGGCCTTTAACTTTGAAGTTATTTATTCGACTTAAACTTAAATGCGTTATAGCATTCACCAAGCTAATCTATATATTCATTTTATGCTTTATTAATAATAATCTTTTGCCCCAAAAATGCTACCACTAGTCCACAAAAATACAGACATCGGCAATCACCGGACTCGAATTTTTGTGTATATATGTTTTGTTTTAGTTCTCTCCAAAACTCGACTGACCCATCCAAATGTTACTACTAGCTTGATCTGCTATTAAAAACCAAAAGATATTTATAAAAGATTTGTTTCCATGCAATCCGAAAGTCAAACTGTGCTTAAAACTTCGAATCCTCAGGCCCCCCCTCTCACCCCCCAACTTAGTTGTGGTGTGTAACACTGCAGTTTTTCGTTAAAGCTGGTAAAATTTAATAGTACTACTTTATGTATTACCCAAACCAAAGTACTAAGCTTTAACTTGAGCCAATTCACGATGTGCATTTGTAAATATTCTATCAACAATCAATTTCCCAATGCAAAGACCATTTCCCAAAGTTCAAGAGTTGAAAACTCTATTTGGTCGATCTCTAACCATTCCCTGCTCCTTCAGACGGCTCTGCACCAAAATCCTTTGCCATACCGACTTTTCCTCCCACTTTCCATTGTTCTCCAGGCCTTCAGCCAATCAGACCCCCGTAGTTCTCCTCGGCGTCCGCGCTTAGGTAGAGAAAATTCGCTGCTCCAGCATAAAAAGCCCCAGTTGCCCTCCCTCAACAGCTCAGCTCAGCTCAGTCAGCACAGCTCACAGATCTCGCAAGCTAGAAGGGTCACGCCAGTCGGGTGTGGAGATGTCACGTCCGGGATTGCCATGCCGGGCAAAATGGTAGTGGTTGTAAGTAACTAGTTTAACTTTAGAAGTTTATCTTTAGGACCCCCCAATTCTAAATTTATAGTCTAAATTAAACTAACCTCTAGCTTGGAGTCTTTATGGTTGGGAAGCCTTATCGGCATTGCTGGTCATTACCACCATAATGTTACAGTAGGCATCTCTTTCTAAAAAGCCAGTTTCTTTCTTTGTTCATTTTTCAAATGTAAACAAAGGGACGGTTTGATCCTCGCGAGGAAAAATAACTGTGGGACGACTTGAAAACTACAGTTGTCAAATATAGTTGTAACTTAGCGGACGCGGTTCAGCTTGCTGGGTATTCCTGGATAGGAACCCAAGATAAAAATGCTTTTTCTTGTCTAAATTAAGTGTTTAAGAACAAACATCGTTGTTCTTGTATCCAAGTGAATTTCTAATGTAAATTCTTGATTTATTTGTTTTTGCCAAACTTGTCAAAAGCTGAACTAGTGAACTAAATGTAAAAGTGTTATTTTTATCATTCTGTTTTTTTAAAATAAAAACCAAGATTTTTAAACCTCAGGTTTGTTCCCTAGTACGATTAATTGTTTTTAAGTGTAAATTATTATGTAGCCCATTTTAGCTTTATACTTTGTTTAAGCAATTAAATTAATCCACCGTTGGTGGCAGTGTAATTACCGGTAGCATTAAGGTTAGGCCTAGAATAGGACACCGACGCTCCATCCCCCAAGCCGGGACTGTAGCCCATGCTGTGTTATTGAACGTAAAAAGTCGTCAAAACCACAAAATCTGATGCTAAGAAATACTCGTCAACCAAGGATGTCGGGGGCGCTACAAGCACTTCAGCCGTCGTAGCGTCCGCCACTACAACTTGGTGGCAGTGGTGGGATCAACAGGTGCTGTTCCCGACAAGCGTTTCCCCCCTGCCATACTACTATGCCAAGTTCCTAGAAGGATGCAAGTCCCGTCCAACTAGATGCCTGTGGTCCAGTAAAATAAGGCCACGAAGTAGATGCCAGTGATCATGTAAACACGATCACGAAGCAGAAGTCGCCCTGCCGTCAAAAATGGGGCAAAACACCGCCAAGCAGTCACAACAACTGCCGGTGCCAGGAAGCAACAGCTGCCGCTTCCAGTGAGGCCCTCCTGCCGTGAGACGTCTCCCCAAAACGCGATGCTGTAGGAGAAGAGGTCCGAGAGGGAACCTACGCTCCGTGCAGCCAAGCAGAGGATTTTGCGTGCAACGCCGAGATCCAGTGGATTTGACCGCCTGTGACGATCAACTCCCGTGAAAATCAGTGCCGAACTTCCCGTACTACGGTGGAACAGGAAGGACAGACTGACAACACAGCGATTGTGTGTAAAAGGGTGAGTGTGCATAGGATATGCTTTCAGGCCGCCAAGCCGAGTATTGTAGTTAAGAGCCGTAGTGTATTTTAGCTATTCACATACCAGAGTGCTAAGGGTCCTTGAAAGTGTATTTTTTATGTATAAACTTGCTGGATTTGGTAGAGAAGTTTTTAAAGTAATTCACTCTGTCCAAAATTTACGTTCAAATTAATATGCGGCTGCATTTAATTTTGGTTTAAATATAAAGGCTTTATTTTGAACCCGTTTTAACGTTAAAAAACGAAAATGTCTGAAATGGAGGAATTAAACGAAATCATCCATGACTTGCCCAACAAAGACCTCAAAAAGGCTTGTTTAAACTTAGGATTTACTGTAAGTGAATCTCGAGCCGAATCAGTACAAATCTTACGAGCAGCCCTCGAAGACGGTAAACTAGATTTAACGGAACTCTCGGACGCACTAGCTAACGCTATAGAGAAAAGAGAGGCTACTATTTTAGCAAAAAAGGAATTAGCCGTGAAAGAAAATGAGCTTTTTCTCAAAGCGGAGGAGCTTAAGTTAAGAGCTCTTGAAGTGGCCGAAGGTGATAAAAGACGAGCACATGAGTTAGCCGTAAAAGATGGCGATAACGCCCACGAGTTAAGAAGACTCGACAAACAGCTTGAACTAGCTAGACTACAAGCTACCAATGATAATCTTAACGCCGCTCCAAACGGAGCTAACGGCGCTCCCCCAGCTCAACCAAATCCAGTAAAACAGGGTAAAGTTGCTGATGTTGTTCGCCTAATGAATAAGTGGACGCCCAAAACAGAAATTAATAGTTTTCTAAAAATATTTGAGAGCATTATGATCAGCCAGAAAATTCCCAGGGACCAATGGACTACAGCTTTGTTACCGTTAGTGGGAGAAGTTTTAGTCAAAGTTTGCGACCAGCTTTCCGACACGGAAATGCTCGACTACGAAGTAGTTAAAACTAAATTACTTGCCCGATTTGTTCAGACAAAGGAGTCATTGCAAACGCAATTTCGTTCACTTGAAAAAGATCAAGAAATGCAGTACCATGACTACGCATTTGAGTTGGAAACTTTGTTTTCCAGATGGCTTGACTTAGCCAAAGTTAACAGGGATTTCAATAAACTTGTTAATATAATGCTCTTAGAGCAATTTTACAAATCTTGCCCTAACCACCTCAGAAAATGGATCCCCGATCAAATTAAGACGGGTACGTTGGCCGAAGCAGCCCAACTGTGTGACGAGTACACTACTCGAAACAAGCAGATTACTAACGAAACTGCCGCTCGTGCAGCCAAAACACAGCCCATAGCTGCAGCGTCAAACCAAGGTTCTAAACCTTCTGGCCAACAGCGTGGTCACAGACGTAACCACAACACGACAGCTAATCCGGCCGGATCTGTCGAGGTAAACGCGGATAACCCAGGTGGGGACCCTGCCATAAACGATAGTGCTAGTGTAAAAACTAACCTAAATCAAGATAGAGTTAGGCGCTGCTACGTGTGTAATTCTCCCCAGCAGTTTCACTGCCCCCAACTGAACTCGAAACCACAGCAAGCTAATGCATGTTTCCCAGTCGGGAAAAATGCCAGTGAAATCCTTAAGTCTAGCACAATAGAAGCTAACGTAGGTAAACATAAAATAAAAATTTTATGCGACTCCGGAGGTTCAATTTCGCTGGTTAGCGCCAAGCTCGCTAGGAAATGGCCACGTTTAAAGCGAAAGGTTAGATGTCAAACAGCGTTAACAGACGTGATCGTGGAATTAGAGCAAGTTACCCTGTGTGTAAAACTAGATAATGGTGCTAAACTAAAAACCGTAGCTTGTGTCTCGAAAGCGCGGAGATCCCCCTTCGGCGTAGTGTTAGGAATTCCTGGAATAGAATTGCTAAACAAAAAACTCGAGGTAATTGTCACGCCCCGTGATTTATCTCCCCCGCCAATCGAAGTGGCTACTCCCCCAGTCAGGGACGGCCCCAACCAACCAAACGAAAGGTATCAGGACAACAACCCAATCATCACCACGGGATTGGTCAAGGGTCAAGTAGGTGATAATGTGTTAATTGCTTCGCAACCAAACTTCGTTAAGCTCTCCTGTGCAGATGGGAGGAGTCTGCCTAATCCTGCAAATAAACCCATCCCCCTGTCTCCTGGACGCCAGCGTTGTTTGCCTAGGTTAGGATCGAAAGATGCCTTAAGCAAGCCTTATTTAAAAACGATAAAACGAAGTTTATCAGTTAATGATGTTCACAATAGTTTGGACATGTCAAATAAACCCGGAATTAGCGAGTTTAGCTTTAACGAATGGATTAAGTTACGTGAGTTAACTTCCCCCAATCTAAGTAAACCTACCAATTTAAAGGTCGGCAGTAAAAGTGTTCCCCCTATATGCTTTGATTTTTTCCCAGAGTTTTGTAAAGTTAAATTGCCGGATTTTAATCTAAATTAAAGTCAGGGTGTTAAGCAAACAAAAAACTTAAAACATAGTTTTTCACAGTCCTTTTTTTTTTGTTAAAAGTAGGACCGATGTTTTGGTGTGGATTCTATCTCAATCTAGGGTGGAAATAAATGCATTTATTATGGCTCTAGCACTGAATAGGTCTTTACAGTGAAACTAAGGTTTAATACCTAACCTAAAGTAGTTTTTCTCTAAATAGAGTTTTTTTTTT
>JAHWFP010171530.1:3592-14868 GCA_023313725.1 Lithobius niger
AAAAAAAAAAAACAAAAAACAAAAAAAAACCCCAATATTTCTAAATCAGTTGTTACGATGACGTCACAATATTTCAAATAGTATCTTTTCTGCCTGGTTAATGCTTAATAATTAGATTTTGTTTAGTTGAATAATCATTATATTACTTACCAGCATATAGTTCGCTTCGCTCACTCCAATGGCGTCGATTCATGCTTCATGTAATTTCTTTGATTCCAAGAGCATCACAAAATCGATGTCCTGATTATTTCGACGCAAACTACCTGCAATTATTGCTCACAGTCTATCACATTCCTCAGCACGCCTTCATTTCATCTACATCATTCGTACTTTGAACTGCAATCTCAAAGTTCATAACATATGTCAACAATGGCTGGCCTAAAAACAAAATGGATTTTGATTTCCTACTGATTTTGAGAGCCATATATTATTAACTGAGCAGAAAACGGGGAAAAAAACATTACAGCTCGTATCCCCATACTCACAGCCCTGAAGGTACACGAATAAAAACGGATTAGAGTTCACTCGAACGCAACGAACTATAATTTGTGTTCATTTAGTGTATGCATTTTTATCTTTCAATTTTGTAGCGTTTTGCTGTTTATGGCGTCTATGTTGTGTGTGTTTGTGGGTTTACGTTTTACGAATTGGAGTACAAATTACAGTCCGTTGCGTTCGAGTGAACTCTAATCCGTTTTTATTCGTGTACCTTCAGGGCTGTGAGTATGAGGATACGAGCTCTAATGTTTTTTTTCTAAACGACGAAGCCGTTTTTTGCTCAGTTAATTTGCTGGTGTTTTTCGCTTCCACTCTATATGTGTCCTCTGTCCACCGATTTTTATTTTCGAAAAAACGGAACAGTAGAGATGGATACTTATGGTTAGGTTCCGCCGAGGGTTTGTCCCATGATTATTATTTGATGGCAACACATTAGCGTATTTCTGGATTTAGCATGCGACATCTCGATGAGTAGTTGATTCTGGATTGTTTCAGTATCGTGGCAACAATCGCGGAAACAATTCAACTTGCTTCCCGACTTCGCACCCTATGGTTTCAAACTTGAAGATTTAAGGAAAAATCAAGACCATTTAATTTTGGTTCTCCACAACGAGCCAGCTAACTCAAACACCGACAATGTTAGTTTTCCGGCACCCAACCATTGTTACATCTTGTTGGAGTGAGCTATATAATCCGATATTGTGCGCCTCGCCTACTGTTACCCTATTGTTACATGTTGCAGCATTGTAACATTTTGACATCGTTAGCCGCTCCGCCGCATTCGCCTCCTGTCCAATTTTCTGAAATTTTCGTGCGCAAACGAACTCTAATGATATGTCGTGTTTCTGTTACTTCGTACCGATGCAAAATATGACTTGATAGTTTTATCAGCCAAGTGTTCTTTGAAAGGTCAAAGTTGGTTCAGGTAAATAAACTTTGCATCGGAACATACTACTGACGTCATGAGGGTCAAAAAAACTTGTGGTTATTTTTTCATTTTTGTTCGGGTATTTGAGGGTCATAAAATAAAGTGACAGTGACAAAAACCGTCCAAACGGACGCGCAATTTAATTATCTTTCACTTGGTCCTCTTCCCATTGCTGTAGGTGCCTTGGTTCAAGAGGAGTAGAGGTACACGCCCCACCAATTGGCATACACCCCCCAAGTCCAACTTTTCTAGTTAGCACCCCTCAGAACCAGGAGAGGACAAAAATTAAATATAATGAAACGGGAAGATATCTGTCCTCTCCTGGTTTTGAGGGGTGTTAACTAGAAAAGCTGGACTTGGGAAGTTGAAAAACTTGGGTGTCAGTTTGTTTGTGAACCACCCTGTCATTGGCTTCTCCATATCTGTACAGGGTGGTCTAAAAGTCTGGTCATACGCATATAACTGCCGACATAATGGTCCTACATTAATTCTGAAGACACTTGTAATGTAAGTCAGATATGGAGAAGCCAATGAAGACATTTTCAATGACCTTGAAAACAGCATTCAAGGTCATCAGCATTCTATTTTCCAAATAGAGCAAGATACAGCACAAAAGTCAATTATAAAGTTGTACGAGAGGGTCAAACATGACAAACTGCGAAAACAGATTGAAAATCGGAGAATAATAGTTATGAGGAAACCAAAATAGCAACAAAGTCTTACCTGAACTTTTTAAAACTGGCATGCAGTGAAGCTTGGCATGCTTCACTTTGGAAAGGGAGGGGGGAGGGGGAGGGGGAGGCAGGCTACCCTCCCCCGGGAAAAGTGGTTTTATCCTGTTACCATACATATTTGTTTCTAGTTACCCTTCATCTGGATCCGTAACAACTTTCCTGCTTTTCATGCAAACGGAACGATTTATACATCATTTTATACTATTTTTTTGGGAGGGGGTTTAAGCGATTCCCAGGCCCCCTCAGTAGGGTTTTGAACTTGCTATCAAAGTTGCATGTTTCCAGTTAACCCTGATGTGTACCCTTGATGGTTCCTTGATCTGTACTTGTTCAGATAGATTTAGTTTAGTTCTTAGCCATTATAGTTCTAAGCCATTAGTTCTTGCTAGAAATGGCTTAATTCCTGCTGTTTTGAGAGTTAGTAACGAATCAACCAATGGGCCTACAACCTTAAATGTGGTATCAGATGATACTGCTAGATGAGCACTCCACTCCCATATTTGTTTCATATGTGTAGCAAAATTATTTTGAGAATTATGAACTAACTTTTGTACGCATTTCTTTTCAATCTTACGATTCTTAGAAGTGAATCTATACCAAATCTCGCTATTTTGAGGGTTTATAACGAATCAACCAATGCATCTACAACTTTAAATTTAGTATCAAGGGATACCACAGAATAAGCAATGCACTCCCATAGTCATTTCGTATGTGTAGCACTATTATTGTGCGAATCATGAACTCTGTTATTTGCAGATTTTTCTTGCGGTGGCTATAGACTGCTTCGGGACAGCGTTGGATTTTTCCGGAAAACAAATCAACAGGGAAAAAAGTGTCTTCAACACTGTCAGTCAAGCCGTAATTTTTTTCAGTGAATAATCACAAATTTACATAAACACAAATTTACAATGACGGACAAAATAGCCATTAAAAACTAAAATAAAAAAATCGTGAAATTGGACCACACAGCAAAATCGAGAGCATTTGCAAACGGATTCCGGGAAAAGTTTTACAGGCCCACAAATACGAAGTTTTCACACTTACTGGGACATATATTGACAGTTTGAAAACAGTTTAGAGAAAGTATTTTTGGCCTGTATATGTTTTTTAATGAATTTTTTTTGTTGTTGTCCTATCTGGCTATGTTAGTTGAACTTAGTTCAGCAAGTCGCTACATAGAAGAATATTATTCATGATTGGTTTTAAAGTATCTTCGTGAATTCTGGCCATGCGTTCACGGCCTTTTTTAGATTGTATTGTTGACAGAAAACTCTGTCCACTCAAACGTTGCGCCCCAACGGAAATAAACACAAATGCTGACAACAAACAGGTTAGTGTGACAATTCGGTTTCGCACTAGCGGAACACACTAGTTTTTTCAATGCACGAACAGGCTAGTTTAATGGGACATTTAATAAATCCACTTTCTTCAACTTCAGGCTAGTTTAATCAAGTTTTATAAGGTACAAGGGCAGCCTCCCGTACGCGGTCAGTTTTATAGAGCATTGTTGGGATTTCCCGTTTGCATGAAAATACTGTCACGTCATATCATCTGCCAATTAGCATATTTTGAAGGTCCTAACAAATTAAACACCATCGTTAGCAGTCGTCGCCCACCACCACCCAGTCGCCCAAGCCTCGGACAACAATACAAAGAAGGTTATCGAGATTCCCATTGCGGACTTCAATAGGGCAGTGACACGACTCTATGATGGAGCCAGTAACTGGGTTAGCTGCAAGGAGCACTGAAGGGAGAAAGGAAGATAAGTCTTATTGAAGCTAATGCTATTAGACTGGATTTCTTAAGCCTATAACGCGCGATTTTTGTTGTTGGAGAAAACAACGTTCTTTTGAGCCTAAGAAATCCACTCTCAACGCACTGTCTTGGCTAGAAGTGCCGTTTTTTCCGTTACATTTTAATCTAGTGCACCTTGTAGCTATTACCTTCAAATGGTGTCTCGTAGCCAATATGACGTCACTTGACGCTGCTCTATAGGAAGGATTACCGAGAGTCCACTGCCAACACGCAAACAAACAAAAACTACGATCTTAGTTATATAGATTAGAATGTGAGCATTTTGTACCTGTCGGCCTTTTGGGACATCGGTCTTTTATACCTGTCGGCCATCTGATGTTTCGGCCTTTTGCTTGTATGCCATTTATTTGGCGGCCTTTGGGTGTTGGCCTTTTGGTTGTATGCTTTTTATCTGTTGGCCTTTGGGGCGTCGACCTTATCGGTGTCTGCCTTTTGCCCTGGAACTCAACCGAACAACCCCATTAAAAAAAGGTGGTGGCCAAAGACTGATTTTTTTTGGCCATGAAAAAGTTAGTCTAGTATCCGCGGCATATCTTGAGTTCGCCCCAGAACGAACACAGATAATAGATTGTATATTTTTGGTAGCAGAGTGCCTTGTTGATATCCTAGATGGTTACAAAAACAATGGCGGCCGTTGATTAAAGCCGCCCCCTCCAGGAAGACGTAGCCGCTCATAAAATACCTGCAGGACTCAAGATGCGCTGCGCACACAATAGTTGCAGTGCTGGGAAGCTATGTTTTTCTACAACGGTCAAGTTACGTGTGCTAAATCACCTCGTTTTATGTTATCAAGGCTGAAATAATTTTTCATCTTAAAAGTTTCACTCGTTTCAAGTTGCTGATTCAGCTTGAGCGTTTGGGAAATCAAAAGCTGAAGCAAAGTCATTCTGTCCTGAAGTTTATGAACATTTTGAAGTTTGCAAAATCCAGAAGTTTGAAAACTCACTCACAACACACGACGGACGCCTTGGATGACTAAACTCCCTTTCTTTACTCCCGAACGAGATGCTAACGTATAAGCAACCAAGCAAATAAACTATACACGCTGGTTGCGTTACTACTGTAGCATTACGAATTACATCCCCGCTGAATATTTAAGATACAACACGAGCTTGTTTAGCAACAACACACTTTTATTTACGTTTGTATCCGTGCATTTGCAAGTATTGACCTTTAGCAAGTTAACACCATCACTTCAAAAGGAAATGGCCTCAGGCAAGACAGGTGAGATTTTGTGTTCCCGCGTTTCTATCCACCAACTAATTCGTACAAAAGTCTAATTTGTTGGGGGCTATTTAAGCAGACTAAACACGCGTTTGCTAACGCTGAAACGCAATTCAACTTAGGGAAAGCGTAATCAACACGTTTAATTAGTGAAGAAGAAAACACGGAAAAGTTAAAATTCAAGCTGATTAAACAGCGATTAATAGCAGGAGCTTTTATAAATTATAGGTTATTTTATTAACTCCTGATCACCTTTGTTTGTCCTGAACAATCTTCTTGTTTTACATTTATTTGAATACATTCCGTCTATACAGGAGTGGTCACTACGTCTTTTTACCCTGTGTTTTCGAATAGATTACACTCCTGACCTGCACTAGGCTTTCTTACTGCCAAGGGCTGCACCAGCAGGGTTCCCACCAACCTAGAGAACCTGGAAAACTCAGGGAATTTAGACTACGTTTGAAAGTCAGGGAAAACTCAGGGAATTTTCCAATTTTACTCAAAAAAACCTGGAAAACTCAGGGAATTTAGACTACGTTTGAAACTCGGGGAAAACTCAGGGAATTTTCCAATTTTACTCAAAAAAACCTGGAAAACTCAGGGAAAAGAAAAACAAGCTGGACTCGGAGGCTAATCTTGAGAGCTGCAAAAACCTTGTAAACAAATAAAAACTCATCCAAACTTATCATAGGGCTAGGTCTAACAACGAGTTTAACACAGAGTTTAACAAAATGTTACGTTCTACGTTGACACCTAAAAGTTCATTATATCTGATATACTCATTTGCACTTTTCATTCTGTAAACCCAATAAACAAGTGAAACTGGTAAAAAGTATTAAAAGAGATTCTTTCCTGAAATTACAGTTAATAGCCTGGAAATTAACCTCAACTACTGTGGAAAACCTGGAAACCTCAGGGAAATTTGTATCAGTATTTTGGTGGAAACCCTGACCAGGATTTCTTACTGTCTATCTAGACACACGCTAGTGTGTCGCGTTAAGTTAGGCAACAATCATCACAACAAACATGACATCAATTCAATTGTCGAGGTTGTAAACCATTGTAGCGCTGCGCCATAGCGTCAGTGTCTTATATCTTGAAGCATAGTGGGGCACATTTCAGGTACTTGGGGAAAAATAATAATGCGGTACAAAAGCTTAAATTGTGTTGAAATCAAGAGCAATGACCCACCTGACAAAAATTAACTCGTGTAGAATGCCAGCTAAGCTGCTTTCAATGCAAAATCTGACCCTCAATAACGTTGTAAATGTGTTACTAGTTACTAGCTAGCTGGCTAGTCCGCTCATCCCCATGTTAAATCCCATAGGGTGATTATTCATCGATTCCGAGATAACGGGAAGGCTTCTACCTATAAAATTGGACAAATGGCATACGATACGAACTACGTACCTTTTATGGTTTGGAGCCGAGGGGTGTAACGAGGATGACGTGGGATGGCGCGTAATTACGAAATTATTGTTGTAACCATTGTTAGTATTGTCGACATCGTCTCTCATTGAACAGCCAAAGTTCGGACAATGACAACATGTATACTGACGTGCGTGCCTAGACACAAACTAGTGTACCACGATAAATCTAAACAACGTTGCCAAAGAATTTGTATTCACGTCCAATTCACAAAAAATAAGCCAACTCTAAAAACAAAGCAAAATAAACAAAGCCAAAAACTGGTGAAGAGGCCACCAAGTTGAGAGTGGTTCGGCCCTTCAAAAGAGTGATATCAAGACACCAAAACTAACGAAATAAAACAAATTACAACAAAATTAAAACCAAACCAAAAACCTATAAAGAGTTGACCAAGTTGATAATGGTTCGGCCTATAGGCAAAAGGTAGTAGCAAAGTGTTGAAAACCAATTTCTTTTTGACGTGCCACTTTATTCCACATCTGCACGGTAGTGGAGTTGAGTCTAATACACAATTAAAAAAAAAAAAGAACTGATATCATATCAAAAACCAAAACTCGTAAAAAGGGTCGCCAAGTTCCGAATGGTTCGTTCCTTTAAAGGAGTGATATCAACACACCAAAACATTCGCCAACTTAATCGCACCGAATAACACTTTGGACGTTAAACGAAAACTTGAACATTGCTATCGAAAGTAGCATTGTTCTAGTTTTCATTTAACATTCGAACTATTAAGCGGTGCGATTAACTTGGCGAATGTTTTGGTGTGTTGATATCACTCCTTTAAAGGGCCTAACCATTCGGAACTTGGCGGCCCCTTTTACCAGTTTTAGTTTTTGATATGATAAACCCTTATTGGCAGACGCGTTTGTTATCTTCACAGAAGTTGTCATCCTACTTTTGCCGTTTTCACTGTTGTAAAGTGGTGTTCAAAAAGTCTTAGTATACCAGCGTTTGTATTTCCATTGTTTAAAAGTATGATGATAACTAACTTATCACCACACTTTTGAAAGTTTAAACAATAGTTATTATCGCACTTTTAAACAATAGTTATCATCACACTTTTAAACAATAGTTATCACCACACTTTTTTGAACGGGGAACCAACCAAAGAAAACAAACTCCAAACTATATTAGGTATACTCTTGACCATCTAATGTTGAAAATTCAATTCGAAATCTGATGTTTTCAAAAATAAATGACTTTTTTCCTTAAACATCGTCTGTAATACTTAATGATTCAGCGTTTCTGTGGAAGGGTATACCAAACCCCTAAAAACACTCAATCCACGCATCGTATTTCTTTCTTTCGTGAGCCATCCCCATCGTATTTAGCCCCCCCCCCCCCCGCCACATCAAAATCAAGAAAACTACGTTAGTATCGACAAGAAGGATTTGAGGTCAAATCAATGGCTCAAAAATTCCTAAAACCTGACCTAAAAAATAACCTAACCTACCTAACCTAAACTAAAATTCCTAAAAAATGGGGTTGGCAACAGTTTAAAACGTGAGGTGTGAGAAAGAATTAAAAGAGAGCAATTTTTATTTTTTTAGGTGGGAGGAAGGGAAGCGCGAAATTATAATTTTTTCGTTCGCTGCCGACCAAAATTACTGCCCTACGACCGCCTACTCAGTAAAGTGATACTAGCGTCGTGTTGCCTTTACGGTTTGCGAGCCATGGCCCGAAGCCGTTCTTTTCCGTGCTTAGAATAGAATGCTTAAACAATGCAGGAAATAATGCAAAACATTGATAACTCGTCCTGATAACTCGTAGCACTGTTACATCAACAGTGCTACTTAGTAACCACAAAGAATGAAACGATAAAATGTTTCTGCATGCTTTACATTCAGTAACACATTGACACAGCCAACCCGTAGTAATCATTATACATAGCCCAGACAAAGTTGTGTTTGCAACTGGATCGCATCTTGGGGAACACTTGAAACGTGCAAGGTGGCAACTTTGTGGATGGAATTTATAGGTGGAACAAATCAACGTTTGCTGTTCGTGTGACTGTAACCACCTGAGGGAATTCAGAAACCAATTTAATAACAAATAAATCACTATTACGATGTAAAGTATGTATCGGCGAGGGTTGACGCAACCAATCACCAGTTTGCGCTTGGTCCCCGTCGACCTTTCATATCCTGTGGTCCTGGGTCTGATGACTTTGGCTGTGGACTTCAATATCAAGCCTGTATTACGCCGATTACTAATTACCACCTTGTAACAATTGTAACTTATACTTTATGCTTTTCTACCGCCTTTGTTGTCGTTGCATAGGACGTGCGGCCTGAGGGGTCTCCTGGTTACCAACTTGATACTTGCCGAATTAAGATTTCTTCCTCGGCGAGTTTTTCGTCTAGTCCATTAGAATTCTTACCATTTTCCCCTGACTAATTGTACCCCACGCCTTCTTCTTGTCTTGGCCTTTCCTGTCTGCCGTTCGTGGCTATATGGCGGGCGGGCTACATGACCATTAAAACCTGAACCGCTAAAGATGGAGTCAGCCCATTTCTTCCTTAGGCCTAAGCACCATCCTTTCCATCTCCCAATGTGTCTGCCAGTTTCACCACTTAACATCCGTCGACACAAGTACCATACCTAGTATGATGCACCATGTAGGATGCATAGTAGAATGTACTATATATGATACACGAGTATAGGATGCACAGAAGGATAAAAATAAATTGGAAAGGGCTCTGTATGTAGAACTACTTGAACAAAGCTACCTAAAGAGCCATAGTCTGCCTGTAAGTACTGATAATACGTCACTTAAAATATTATACATCACTTAAAATAATTATAATCGACCAGTTTGGATTTTGGTTGCCATCTTGCAGTCTGGCCATACAGGAAAGTGAAATCATCACTTTTAGTAATAACAATAATAAAATATTTGCTGCCAAGAAGAAAAGCAACAACAACCGGAAGGCTACAGAAGAATCGTTAACACCATCCCAAAGTTACAGGAAAGGCTGTTCTGTATTAGTACTACGTGATAATCAATAATATTCAAAGATTTGCAGCGGTAAATTTTACGCCACAACGTGTAAGATGGCTGCCCCTGTTTCCCGTCTAATTTTCTTCATTTTCGTCATAAAAGGCCTTCGTTTTGTGAAATTTTGTTTTCCGACTTCTTTCAAGTAATGGTCAAAACAATTCCCCTTTTGTACAATTTTGACACTTGGACATTTTTTGTTGATTGAACTGGAATCACGTTAGCGTTCTGCTAATCTAGGCCTAACAGTCTGTTTTTAATGGTGTCCACCCCCTCAGTTAAACAGGACGGAAAGCCTATGGGCTCGAGATTGGTTAAATAAATACAGATGCATACGGCCGTGTCAGTATGGCTCAGCAGTACGACCTCGGTCTTCGATTTCAAAGGTCGTGGGTTTGATTCCCCGCTCAGGCAGTTTGACCTATAAGTCCAAAAAGCATCGTAAATATGTTTGCATTTGTATTTATTCACCCCCACAGTATACCTTCAGTTTGCGTAAGTTTTATATTCTTTCTTCCACATGTATCCATTCCTCGAGGGCAACTAGATTATCTTGTGTCTATCCTGTTTCTTGTCTTTAACACTTGTCGAGCTGGACACCCTCAGTACGTAATCAGCGTGTAATGCATGGCCGAAGGACGCAGGGCGACTGAAGCGGCTATAGCCACTCCACTTTTCAGTCATAATTTTTTTTATATTCTTAACTCGATATGTCGAAAAATTATTTTGAATTCTGAAGGATTCGTAATTCAATTTGTGCAACTAACGGTATTTTTTTTTGGCAAAATACTTCATTTTAAGTAAGTTTTTGTATAGTAACTTTGTCAATGTCTTTCCTCAAGAAGCTCTTTTTTTTTAAATCACTACCCGGCCGACCCAACATAAATGATCGGCCAACCCACCTTTATTTTTCTTCCGTCGAGCCAGTAATGTAGGCTCATTAAATAATACGTACTGAGGGTTTATGTTCGTATTGCCACACCCCTTGTTCAACTTCTGTAACTTATATGATTATTTTGACTATCTTCGACTAAACAACTCATCTTAACTCTTTTATCAGGTCATCCCGTTTGTTCTCTTCGACTTCAGTCTTTTTCCATCCTTGGTTTCCTCTCGCTTTGTCATGGTTAGGTGTTTTTAACATATTTGTCTTCTTGATGACTTGCATCTCGTATGGATCATGTTGTTCCACTGCAGACTTCTCTCCACGAGTTGAATCAGGCTTTTCTATAGTGATCATCTCGGTGAAAGCCACCTGTTCGCTGATTATATGATTTCCTCTCTGCCATCAAGCTTGTTCTCCATATTTTTGTTTCACTTATTTCTACAGTAATTCTCATAGGTATTGAAGCCAAATTTCTTCCGGTTCGCTTCTTAGACTGTAATCGCTGTTTCTTCATACGGCATATTGCTTTGGTCGTCATTTATCAACGGATGGTAGAATGCGGCCCGGGTCCGATTTCCGGCCGATGCACCAAAAATACTCCCTGTATCAACGGATAGTAATAATTAGACGGTTGACACACTGAACTAACTTAAGTTAAGGTTGAGACCGAGTCAAGAATTACCTTACTGCCGTTTTTGTCAAGGTTTAATGAGATATTGATTCTCTCGCCCACCAATTGGTACGGCTTACCAGGTTGATGATGAG
>JAHWFP010171531.1:0-20270 GCA_023313725.1 Lithobius niger
CTTAGAGCCACAGCTGAATTCTCAAAAATATTTCCATCTGGAAAAAAAACCATTACACTGCCCACACACAGCTTCCTGGTAACGTAGCCATGCATGTTCACATCAAGGACCCATTGTAAAATGCATGGCACGCTCACAATTGCAATCGTCCGGACATTTTATTTCTGCGATCAACAAATTACAGCAGTCGCACGTCAAGCTAAATTATTGGGCCCGCAGTGTCCTTGTCCCCATACCAATTCATATTTAATAGCTGGGACCTACACATGACAGCAAAGCAGTTGCGCTCATAGCAGCTGTGATTGTCTTAAAAAAGTGTAAAAACGTGCTGATGAAAACCAACCGTGACGGTTCCGCACTCGTCAGTGAAGCCATTTCTGTTGGTGGCAATCCTCCCATCATGTTAGGAAGCCACAATCGTAACTTCTGTTCTGGATATGTACGTAAGAATTGCTCACCACAAATTTTAACGCTATGCTGAACGTCATGACGTTTGTTGAGCGTTAAAATTTGTAGCGAGTGATTTTCGTAAGGCATAGTAAAGTTTAAAGATGAACCTTTCCATATATCAAGTTTTGATATGAATATTAAATAAATAGCAGAAAGCAAATTTTTATTGCTAAGTCTAAAATACTTAACCTGTATTTTATATATGCTTTACAATTTTGGAAATGCTACTCTCCTGGTCCTTGCAAAGACGTTCCCTGGGACCCTCCCGCTTATAATCACAGTCTGTTTTGGGACGTGACTGGAGGTAGTCGCCACGCTACATTCTCTATCATGGAATCATCAAACTAAAAAAACCTTAAAACGGGCATCATGCTCGGGAACCGGGAATCAGAAATGTGGAAGAACTCTTAATGCAAAGGATCCACATAATCTGTGTCAAAAGTGCAAATGTGCGGAAATGTGTTAGACCCGGCCATCGTGGTGTCCATTGTGGCTGTGTGGGCCGAATCGGACAAAAGTAGCGATCGCCGTAAAAGGGCCAGAGAACAGGTTCTGTTGGAAGGACATTCGTCAAACACTAACGATTTAGACATTTATTTGGAGTTTGGTGATGAATCGGTTGTTTTCCTAACTGACCGTCTCCCACTGGGAGCGGATTAGTGTTGCACAGTATTAAATTTTTGCAAGACGGTACGGTACGGTTCTGAAAACGGCGGTCTGCGGTAATATCACGGTAATTTAAGAAATGATTTAGCGTATTATCCACTTGAGCACAAAAAGAATCAAATTATGGCTCTTTGCATTTAATTGTTTTACTAATAGCGTGACTTCTCTTTCTTCTTGATTGGACGCTATTATGGCATTGACAGCACAAACACGCTGGGACACGCTTGTTTCTGAGAAGCGGCTTCCCCCACTCCCTTTCGAAATGTGGGCACTTCATCTGCCTAGCAGTGGGATCAGATTTCACACCTCCGTATCGGCGCCTATTTGTGCGAATTTAGTTGCCATAAAAAAGAGTAAACCTGGTTCGTGAATGGTCGTCAGCATCACGGTAATACCGCTGCTACGGTAATGCCGTGGTGCTAAGAAAGGAACGATACTGATACCGTAATTTTTGTTTACCGTGAGTACCGATTTACCGTGCAACACTAGAGCAGATGCTTCCTTTGTTCGTGCGCGGCACGGATAGGACGGACAAGCAGGACCGGAGCCTGACATCGGTGCGATTGTGGCAAAACTAATTACTGCTGAACTGGGCAAGATGGAGCAATTACATGAAAAGGAGCGAGAGGCGACCAAGAAGAAACTCGCACTGCCTACAACGAAAGGGATTATCAAGACTTTCGAAATGTGTTTCAGCCCGTGGGAACCACTGCACCTGCCGGGGGTCACTAGTACAGGCTCTACTGCAATGGCCACAGCGGACGAGGGTCCTTCATGCTACCGGGATCCCCCACGGCTAGGGATTGCAGACTCAGTAAGAGAGGAAATGATGTAGATAAAGCGTTGCCGATTAGGAGGTGATCAAAACAACACGGTTTGAGCGTTTTGGGCTTAGGCCTACAGACGCTTACCCACACGTTGTTGGGACCGTCCACAGGGACAATAATAGGCAGTACAGCCAGAAGGGATCAGTCAGCCTGCAGTCCGGGAGTGGTCCATGGACGAGCAGACAGAACGAAGCGGTCCGTCAGCAGTTCGGGACACAGAAGGACACGTACAGCGGACAATCGGTGTCCAGGCAGACAGCCCCTTGGGGACTACCGAACTCATGGGAAAGTCAATGAGCCACGTACGGAGGACAGTGGTCGGGATAAGATGGTTGGCAGCCACACCCGACGGCGGGACAGCGACTGTCGATCGCTAGTTGGTCAATGCCCACCCCCTCCGCCCCTGCCCGCAACGACGGCTCCTTCCCCAACAAGTGCGCCAGTGCATTATAGTACACTGAATGATAACAATTCATCGTCGGGTGTCATTCCGACAACAGGAGTGAGTGCGCAGAGTAGTGGTTTGTGTAGTACATCGCAAGAGAACACGCTGCTGGTCAGACAGGCGTTGTTACCAGTGCCCCACCCGACACTCGCCCAGCAGGACTCGAGTGACAATCAGCGGGAGCATGATCAATCACAGGAGGTTATCGAGTTGAAATGGGTCGTAGACGTTGTCTACTGCTCTCTTCCGAGTGTATTTTGTCCGAAGGTGGCTACCCCCAAAATTCCGGAAGGGGAACCACGTCCTTCGCCTTCGCGAATGTAGGCAGGGTTGTCAAGCAACAACACAACCTACCACAATCGCAGGTGTTGTACAGACAATTGCTTTTTAATGGAGGTGCATTACGAGAAAAGAGGAAGGTACGGTGGTTCTCCCCTCCCCCCCCCCCCCCCCACCGCATTTGATCTCTCGAAAGGCACATTCTTTATCTCGATGGGAAACGCAGGAGTGCCGAAGGTTAAGCGCTATAAGACTTATAAAGAAACATGATATGTGTCAACAGAGGTCAAAATGGATATGGAATCATCCCTGCCTAGAACCCAATGGAGTAAGGTGGCGACCACACAATACGAGGAGGAGGAAAAGGTAATTCGGCGAGCCTACGAACGACATCTATGGCGGACGTGACGTATGTGACGACTACAGCTAAGTTGAAGTTTTTGGCAGCAGAACCGGATGATCGGGACTTAGTATCGATCGATAGTGCTATTAAACTTCTTAGGAAAGGGTTGGAATTTCATACTGATGCGATCAATTGAGGCTAACGCGCGTTGTTCAACTCATTGCTTCACAGAAGGGATGCATACTTGGAGGGCTCCCAGGCGGGTATTTGCAAGGACACTTTGAAGAAACTAAGACTTCTCCCAGTGCACAAATTGCAATGCTTGTTCAATGGGCAACCCGTTGACCCTGGCACCGGACTTGTTAGACAAGAAGAAAACTCCAGTGAACGCTCAGAGACCACGCTGCTCAGCATCTCGGGGACCAGGATCCCTAAAACAGCTGTTCGTGATCCTCCCCCACTAGGAGGTGCAAACCAACCGCGACCAGCTCAGACCCAAAGCCAATAACCACCAGCCGGCCAGGGGTAGAGGCATTATGAGAAAGAGGGGGCTTTCCCTGCATAGGGGGTGGACATCAACCCCCAAATACTCGACATTGACCAGATCTTGGCGTGTCCGACCCCAGTGTTGCATTATCAGGTGGGGGGGGGGGCAGGATAGGGTGCCATCTCGGAACCTGGAATGAGATCACAATCAACTAGTTTGTGCTAGCAGTGGTGGCCGGAGGTTATACCCCAAACTGTACTTCATCCCCACCTCTAATCTTAAACCCTCCGCACTCGCTACTCAACAAGGAGGACCCCCCCCCCCCTCCCGGAATTCAAAGAGGAGGTAAGGAAGTTAGTGCAGAAAGGAACTTTGAAGAAGTCACCACCAGATACCCCAAGGTTCTTCAGCCCGGCGAGGGTGATCCCTAAACGGAACAGAGGATCCCGTCTGGTGTTCAACCTCCGACACCTGAACGAGTTCATTTGCTCGGACCACTTTAAGATGGCGACTCTAGCATCGATCAGGGAGGCGATCCAACCGGGCAAATTCACCACATCCATTGACCTGGAGAATGCCTCCCTCCACATCCCCCTACACCCGCGAGTGTACCATTTATTCTGTTTGGTCTCGCTAGGGAACGTCTACCACTTTGTCGTCCTTCTTTTGGCCTGTGTACGGCACCACACGTGTTCACGGTGATGATGAAGCCCGTGTTGGCAGCCCTACACCGGATACTGATAAACGCACACGCGTACCTAGACAGTTGGCTGCTCCGACACAAGAACAGGGCACATCTGGAGACACACACGGTGAAGTGCATCAGGCTACTAAATCACCTAGGCCTTGGAGTGAACGAGAAAAAATCCAGGGCATCGCCGGATCAGTGCTTCGAGTTCCTGGGTGCATGGTTACATACGAAGGCTTTTTATAGTGAGACCATCGGACACGAAGATCCTCCAAGTGACACAAGCATCAGTTGGCCTACTGGGGCGTTGGTCAGTGACAGCAAGAGAGCTTTCGGAAACGATTGGCCAACTGGATTCGTGCGCAAACCTTGTTCCACTTGGATCATGGCGAGTACGACCAATTCACTGGTTAAGGAAGATACAGTGGTTCCCCAGGACATCGTGGAAGTACCTAGCACCATTGGACAGGGCCCGCATTGAGGAGATCACATGGTGGACCGACGACGTCAACCTGAGACAGATGGTGCCCATCCAGTCGGACTGGCTGCTGATCACGGACGTGTCCTTCACGGGGTGGGGTGCGACTGTGGGAGAAGAACAGTCAGGCGGGAGTTGGACAGAGGCGGAGAAAGACCTTCACATCAATGTCTTGGAGCTCCGGGCGGTGTATCTTGCTCAATGTTGCTGGGCACACCGATTACGGCAGACTACTGTAACAGTGTTATCAGACAACACCTCAGCGGTATCCTACCTGAGGAGGGGAGGAGAAACTCGATCATCCTTGTTGTAGTAGGAAGTAAGCTGAATATTCCAGATTTGTGCGGGGAACCTCAATGTTCTTGCGGACGAGCTGTCAAGGAGAGATGTGATGCCAACGACGGAATGGCGACTCCACCCGGAGGTGTACCAGGCACTATTCAAGCAGTGGGGCACACCGACGTTGGACTTGTTTGCAACCACGATGAACACGCAGCTACCACTGTTTGTGTCGCCTTACGCGGACGGAAGAGCAGTATCCACGGACAGCCTGAGCATTTCCTGGGACAACCTATATGCTTACCTGTTCCCGCCGTTCAGGTTGCTGCAACAGTGCTAAACAAGTTTCGGACGTCGACAGGCACCTTTATCCTAATCGCACCGTGGTGGGAGGCGGCACCATGGTTTGTGGACTTATGGACACTCAAAACGGAAAACCCGTTAACCTTACCGGAGCTGCCAGACATATTGACCCAACACCAAGGGAACACCCTGCACCCGCACCCCAAGGCCCTGCATCTTCACGCGTGGAGATTGTGAAGTGCGAGTTGGGCAAGGAAGGTTTCTCGAATAAAGTGTCACAGGTCTTGATTGAATGCATCCAAGATTCATCAAAATCAGTGTATGAAGATAAGTGAAGAGGATAGGTGGAGTGGTGTCGAGGACACAGGGTTAACGAGGTGAACCCCTCACCACAGGACTTGTGCGAGTTCTTGAATTCTCTGTTCGATCAAGGGTTGGCGCCAAGTACCATAAAAGAGTACAGGGCAGTAATCAACTTAGTGCATCAGCTGTCAGGGAACAAAGCGGTTGTAGAGAGCCCGGTGTTGTCCAGGATTGTGCAATCGTTTTGCGTGCTCTGCCCCAGAGTGCGTAACTTCTACCCGGAATGTGACCTCCTGGACGTGCTTCAACACTTAGCGGGAGAGCCGTTCGAACCAACACGCAGCATCATTTGAACTTCTGTCAATGAAGACGGTCTTCCTGCTGGTTTTGGCCACAGCGGCGAGGCAGAGCGAACTCGCGGTGCTGGAAAGAGGGAGGGACTATTTACAGGCTACCATCAACTGGTCCCACGTCTCGTTTCTACCCTTAATTCAGGGCCAAAAACCAGAAACCTGATAGCCCCTCTGTACCCATTGTGGTTACAGCACTGGCTCCCACATTGGGACCAGGTAGTCTGGACAGGCTCCACTGCCCAATGCGGGCCATGCGATTCTATCTGGCCAGAACTAAGGAGGTCTACGAAGGCAAGCACCCACACCAGACCAAGGGTGACACTCGACCATGGACTCTGCTGTTTGTCAAACGTTCGTCGGACGAAGGGAACCCGACACGTGAACCGGTATCACCTGGAGTCATTGCAGGGTGAATTTGTAAATCAATTGAAGGAGTGCGAAAGGAGGGAGCCCCATCACAGATGGGTAGTGTGAATGCGTATGAAGTCAGAGCAATGGCGACGTCCTGGGCTTTGCTACGGGAACGCCGTTAGCTGAAGTTCTGGAAGCTGGTAGATGGAGACATCGCAATACTTTCATCGCCCACTCTCTTAGAGGAGTGGCCCTTACATACGGGAAAAGCAAAGACATCAGTCTCGTAGCAGCGGGTAAAGTAGTAAGGAGAAAGTGAGGTAGGGGTTATTGCATCCTTTATTTGGTTTCAATGAGTATCAACCAGTGTTGGATGACCTGTTCATCTGTCGATTTTAATAGTGGGTAGAATAACAGGATTGGTCATGCAAAGGCGAGGGTTTGATGCCACCTTTTAGGTAGGACAAAGTTAGCATATATAAAATACAGGTAAGTATTTTAGGCTAGCAGTAAAAACGGGGTTTTACCTCGAAAAGTAGTTTCTTTATGCTGCAAAGTACAATACCTGTCAATTTTAGCATTGTTGTCTCAACGATGCTGTCCTTGCCTTGAGACTTAAGTTCACGACGGCCGCCTCAGCCAACCGATCGCGCATGTGCGATCCTCCCTATAAGAATGCAACCCCTAAGGGTTCGGCATCTTTTTGTCTCAAGCCGCCGTGGCGGCTGCTGTCTGTGCTTCGTCCTACCTTGAACCTTCGTCTCATAGGGGGCTCGGTCGCTTTCGCCGTGCCCCCTACGTTGCCTCGAGGTACCGCCTAGCCGTCCCGACCCTACCCTCCTGTCGTCGGCTTGGATTGAAGACGTCGTGACTCCGTCCCGTTGTCTCCCGGGATTGCCCCACACTTGAACGTCATCGACATGGCACGTCCCTGCGACACAGCCTATTCCAACTCCTGTTGCCGGTTTAGACTGAAGTCGTCGTGGCTCCCTCCCGTTGCCTCCCGTGATCGCTCCACGCTTGAACAACATCGATGGATCACCCAAGCTGGCATGTCCCCTACAACACCGCCTGCTTCACCTCATGCCGTCGTTTTGGATTGAAGTCATCGTGGCTCCCTCCCATTGTCTCCCGGGATCGCTCCACACTTGAACGGCATCTCTGTTTGGCCGGCACGTCCTCTACGACACCACCTGCCTCGCCTCCTGTCACCATTTTGGATTGAAGTCGTCGTGGCTCCCTCCTGTTGTCGCCCGGAATTGCTCCACACTTGAACGGCATCCATGCCTCGTCCTGGCCGACACGGCCCCTGCGACACGCCTGCTTCTCCTCCTGTCGTCGCCTTGGATTGAAGTCGTCGTGCTCCCTCCCGTTGTCTCCCGGGATCGCTCCACACTTAAACGGCATCCACGCTTGGCCGGCACGCCCCCTACGACACCACCTGTCACTATTTTGGATTGAAGTCGTCGTGGCCCCCCCCCCCCCCCCCCGTTGTCTCCCGGGATCGCCCCACACTTGAACGGCATCCATGCCTCGTCCTGGCCGGCACGTCCCGTACGACACGCCTGCTTCACCTTCTGTCGCCGCTTTGGACTGAAGTCGTCGTTGCCTCAACTTGGCCGGCACGTCCCCTCCGACACGCCTGCTCCCGGGATCGTCCAACACTTGATTTGCCCCCTGCTCCTCCTCCCATCATCGATTTGAATTGATGTTGCCATGGCTTCCTCCCGTTGTTTCCGGGTCCGCTCCACACTTGGACGGCTTCCACCTCGCCCTAGCGGGCTTGCCCCCCACGACACTACATGTCTCCTCCTGTCGTCGACCTGGTTTAAAGCCGTCGTGACTTCCTCCCGTTGATTTCCGGGATCGTTCCACTCGTGATCAGCACCTTCACCGCGTTCCGCCTGGTTTGTCCCCCACAACTCAGCTTCTTGTCGTTGGTTGGGATTGAAGACGTCGCGGCTCCCTCCCGTTGTTTCCCGGGACCGCTCCACACTGGAACGGCATCAGCCCCTCCCTTCTCCAGTCCTCCCCATACGACATCACCTGTCGCCACGATGGTATCACCCACATGGTCAGAAATCGCCGTGGCTCCCTCTCGTGGTTTCCCACACTGGAACGACTCCCGCCCTCACCTTTTTTTTGCTCACCCCGTCCGACACCACCTGTCGCCTTTTCAGACGTCGTCGCCGGGACCGCCCCAAGGTAACCATCAACCCCTATGACGTCACCCATCACGTAATCTGTACTCCTTTCGTTTCGTACTACTCCGGCGGTCACCGGGATGAAGACATCGTAACCCCCGGCCTCGGGGCACTGTGATTCGTCTCAGCCTGGCTGGCTTTGCCCTTCGTCCCGGAACTGCTCTGTCCAAGCCGGGATAGGACGCCGTAGCTCCACCTTTGCCGAGATGGTCCCTCACTTACTCACTAACATCATCTGCTTGTTCCCTACATTTTCCCTGACGTCCTTCCACCCCACATTTTGTTCACACAAGGCCCGACCGGGCCTCCTCCCTCTACGAGTCGGGCCTCACGTCAGCCTTCGTTCCACACTCACCTGTTACCCGCCGGGGTGGTGGGCCCCACGGCCACCGGACCAGACTGTTCCCTCTTCTTCGTTCCGTTGGTTTTTCGACCTCCAGGGGACTGACATAACTACCTCCGCCGGGGTTCCTGGCCCGGACTTGGGCCCCATGACTGGATTAAAAACATCGGTGGTGACCCGTGGGTTCCCCCCCCGTCTCCTGCCTTGGAACCAACGTACACATCGTACCGACCGCCATCCAGTGCGATTATTACAACCTACCTTGTGCCGTCTGTGTTTCTATCCTGTTATCTGAATGGCGTGTCATAGCTGCAACTCGCCAAGCTTCGGCTCTACGAAAGAAACAGAGGAACCAGCGATCTCTTCTCATCAAACAAATTCGTGAAGGTCAGTCTCTTTCGACAACCCCTACTAAAGCTGACAAACACTCCCCAACCTCGCGCCCGGACTCCATACTCAAGAAGAACACCCGGGAAATCATCTCCCGCTTCATCCTTTAGTTCCTCGGCAAATCGTTCCTCCTGGCTCCATGAACCAGTCGACCATTCTTCGGCGCTCCCTTCCTCGGAGGCCTCGGATGGGAATTCCTCGCACTTCGAAAACTTCCCGGTCAAGTTACCCACTCCTACCGAGCCTCCAACCATCGACAGCCCCTCCTCGCCCTTAGGGAATGACTTTGGCCTCCCGATTACTTACCACCTTTCCACATTGGATGTAATCCTTGCAACACCCTGCTCTCCTTCTAAGGAAACCCCTACAGACCATCCCGCCAACCCTGTTCAGCCTGTCCTCACGGAAATGGACACCACCGGCGTAACATTTCCCTCACCCACCTCATCCGATGTTCCCCTTCTTCCAACCCCTAGGATCGACCACGTGAAGCATTTTACAACGTTGAAGCACAAACTACGCTCGAACCACCGTGCCCTACACCAATTCATTACCAACTACGAAAAGGTGAAACCCCTGTTAGATGCAAACCAGGACCAAGTTGACGCCCTCACGTCCCAGGTCTCTTTCCTCCAAAAACAAATACACACTCTTCAGTCGGAAAATCTTAAACTTCTAAACCTCTCGGCCTCTCATCTCATCGAAAACCAACTTTCTTCTCGCTCAAAATCCCCACCACCCCACTCGGATCGTTGTGAACCCGTTGTTCTAGCCCCATGGATCTTCACCAGACTTTGCCTACCAAGAACAACCCGTCCAGCCTACAAACGTCCGTGTCGTCTACGTCATCCCTTACTGGACATTTAAACCCTCAGACTCACGGATCCCACCTGTTTCTTTCCCCTCGACACCTGTTGTTGCCACCCCTACATCCGGCCCACTCAAAGACCCCTCATCCTCCTCGAATGCTGCCTTCGACTCTACAGACCTCGCCCTTCACTGCGACATCACTGAAACATGGGACGCTCTCACCTCCAATGTCTCTGACCTCAACGTTCACGCTTTCTCTCTTTGGCAATTTGATAATTCAAACTCATTCACCCCAATGCACCCCCTCATGTCCCAACTTTCTAACCCCAAATGACTGAACTTCCATGCGACCTCTGCCGACATAAGGTGAAGGGCTATCATTTTGGGGTCAGAACGTCTCCTCCTAAATTAGGACCACCATCTCCGCCTTGGAAACCACACCTTCTCCATCAAGTTTTCACCACCCACCCTTTCGACCCTTCCAAGGCCGCCCCTCAAAATTCCCGAAAAAAAAAAACAACAACTCAAATTCGAAACTGGTGACTCATTTCCGACGCTACCCATCTTTCATTTCCTTCACCACTGTGGTGCTCCATTCTCAACCCCGCAGACTATTCTCATGCCATTCAACACCATTTAGTTACCTAAAAAAAAACACTGCTCCTGCTCCCTGTGATCTGACGCTCCCTGAAGCCTTTCAAGCTCCCATCCATGATGTCGCCACCAAGTTAACCTCTCCACAACAAGATAAGGTAATGCTCCTCTCTTATCTTAGAATACCTTTTTCACTCACATGGTTTTCCTCGTACCCTATTCCAACAAAAAAAAATAAATAAATCCTTTGGAAAAGGGAACGGTCTCGTTGTGGCCTCCGGAGCGCATCCTCCATAATATTCAAATCCAAAACGACACCACAACGCCAGCCTCAGCACCCCAGGGAACTCAGCCAAAAGGTGCCCACCACCTAATTTGACGAGGTCAGCCTGTCAATGCTAAAATTGACAGCTATTGTACTTTGCAGCATAAAGAAAGAACATTTTGCCGGCCCCCAGCCAGGCCGGCTAAAAATGGTTTCTTTTGCTGAAAAGTACAATACCTTCAGGCCCACCCTGCCTCCCCTCAGGTGTCACCTTTTGACGCAATTTGAGACAAAGAGATGACGAACCCTTAGGGGTTGCATTCTTATAGGGAGGATCGCGCATGCACGATCGGGTGGCTGAGGCGGCCGTCATGAACTTAAGTCTCAAGGCAAGAACAGCATCGTTGAGACAACAATGCTAAAATTGACAGGTATTGTACTTTTCAGCAAAAGAAACCATTTTTAGCCGGCCTGGCTGGGGCCAGCAAAATGTTCTTTTTACTTAGCCTAAAATACTTACCTGTGGGAACCCGCCTTCCTCCCGCGTCGAACCGTCATAGTACGGGGAGACTAACTGTGATTATAAGCCGGAAAGGGGCGCCGCCAAGCGGTGGTCAAGGTCCCCGGGGAGTGCCATTGCAAGGACCATGAGAGTAGAATTTTCATGTTTGGGACAGGTAAGGTAGCATTTCCAAAATTCTAAAGCATATACAGGGTGTTTCATCTCAAGTGTTAATGCTTAATATCATCCCTAGTATTGCAGATACGTCGAACTTGGCCATGGAATACGTTGGAAATCCAGGGGACCATCATACGGTTAAACCGAAAATTATCTTTATGACCGATTTCAAGGTCAACGAAAAACTAACTCCGAAAGTAGCAGAGATAGGGGCATGATGTAAATTGCAAACTTGTAGAGGACGAAGACATGACCTCAACAAAGCAAACAAAACAGAAATCGGTTCAAATGTCAAAGAGATACAGTAAAAAAATATGGGTCTTGCAGCCTCATTGCATGACTTCTCCACAACCCATCCTGAGGTAGAAACACAGACAGGCACAACTAGGAAATGTTTACCTCAGGGATTAATGCAAACAGGCTCCTCATGGATCCACCAGGTCTGCCTGCTAATCCTTTTGCTATTGGTACAGTGTCTGCAATATGCCTGCATATACCAGCGACGAATATGCTGAAATGGTGATAATGTATGGGGAGTGTGGCAGGCATGCAAAGAGAGCTCAACTGATGTTCAGGGACCAATACCCAGATGGGAGACAGTCATCAAATGTTTGCATCATGAGGGCTGTCAACCGCCTACGACAAACAGGAAGTTTCCAGAAACGCTAACGGGTGGCTCCAGCCAGGAATGGTGCCCAGGATGAGGATGTCGTGGCCCATTTCGAACAGAATCCTCACACCAGTACACGGGATGCTTCTCTGGCATGTGGGTTGTCAGCTGCCACCATCCTGAGAATTTTAAAGAAACAAAGGAACCATGCGTACCATCTGCAGGAGGTGCAGGCACTCCACCCTACTGATCCCCAAATGCAACTAGATTGGTGCTATCAGATTTTAATACACATTGACCAAACCCATGGATTTCTGTGGCATATCCTATGGACTGATAAGGCCAAGTTCACGCGCGATGGGGTTGTCAATCGGCACAACCAGCATTTATGGGCATCAACGAATCCGCACTGGGTCAGACCAGGTTCAGTGGTCAGTGAATGTGTGGTGTGGCATCCATGGCAACCAGCTTGTTGGACCGGTGTTCTTCGATGGCAACCTAAATGGGCAACGCTACCTAGACCTACTCCAGAACATGGTTGGCGACTGCGCTGACAACCTACCCCTTCATACATTGGCCCAAACGTGGTTCCAGCAGTATGGTGCCCCTCACAAGAGTCATGAAGTGTCAGCCTTCTTAAACAATACCTTCCAGGATCAGTGGATGGGCGAGTCTGGACCAGTGAGGTGGCCTGCTTTCTCACCCGACCTAACCCCCCTAGACTTCTATCTGTGGGGGTACCTGAAGGATCAGGTGTACGCCACCCCTCCACAAGGTCCAGATGACTTCAGGAACCGGATAACCGATGCATGTCAACTGGTGACTGCTGACGTGCTGCAGGGAGTGCGTGACAACCTGCATAAGCGACTGTAGGCATGTGTGGTCATGGAGGGGGGCCACATTGAACACATCCTGTGACATCATGGTGTCATTTCCCGTTTCTTTGAACAATGTTTCGACCGGTATTCCTGTATAGTTTAGTTACTTTTAAAGGTCTACTATCGCCATTATGTGTGCGACAACGTTGCAGCATAAATTATACCGTTTCACCATCTGGGCGTTCGTCTCATTATGTTTCCGACTGAACGCAAGTCGCATGCAACGAGGTCCTCAGTGGGGTTGCAAGAGCCATATTGGTTTTATTGTACCTCTTTAACAGTTGAACCGATTTCTGTTCTGTTTGCTTTGTTGGGGGTCATGTCTTCGTCCTCTACAAGTTTGCAATTTACATCATGCTCCTATCTCGGCTACTTCTGGAGTTAGTTTTTCATTGACCTTGAAATCTGTCATTTTCGGTTTAACCGTTTAACACCTGGATGTTCCAACGTATTCCATGGCCATGTTCGACTTATCTGCAATACTAGGGATGATATTGAACATTAACACTTGAGATGAAAATCACCCTGTATAAAATACAGGTAAATATTTTAGGCAAAGTAAAAACTACTTTTAGGGGTAAAACCTCTTTGTTTTCGCTTGAATATAAGAATAGTCTTAATTTCAGTTTATTTTGTTAAATATGCTTGTTCTATGTCCTCGAGTTTTGCGCTACCTGCCTGCTCTGCCCTGGCGCAATCGTGTCACAGTGATGCTAGCACCAGGTGGCCGTTTGTCATTTTTTTCGTTGGGCAGGCTTAAGATAGACATGTGCTTGTACTGCTTGTGTTATTTTAAAACTTTTTTGGTGAGTTATTGATCTTATTTTTGCACAGATTTAAGAGTTTGGATTTCAATACCTGTGGTCACCGTTCGACGCCTGGTATTCGTCACTCGGAAGATATTTTTATGCAGAAATTGCAGATTCGTCACCGTACCTGTTACCTGTGTATTTTCCATTCGGTTGCACGTCATTAGGTGGGGGAATTAATATGACCATGAAGGAATGGTATGACTTTGGTGATGAAATTGGGAGCACGTTGCTCTCAGCCGTTTCACAATTCTGGGGTGGCCCATGTTCGTCGATTATTTCACTTGAGTTACGTTGACAGCATGGTCCAGCAAGGATTACACTGTCCACCCGTTCGTCCCCATGCATCCTTCGGATTTCAAGGTGTTACGAGGAAACCGCAACGCATTACAGACTTCGGAAGTTGAAAGTTTCGTTCGAGGGGTGAAGACTAAGATTTTAGCAACTTTTTTTTTGGGAGAACCATTTCCAGGTTAAAGGGTTGATGGATTCAGTTGCCATGTGCTTTGCTTCTTCCAGAATTCTCTTCAGGAATTGCCGTAATGCTTCCTCATATGTTATAAGGCTTAGCAATAGAAATTCTACGCGTCATCCACTAAGCCTCCGATTCTGACTCCAGTTGCGCTGCGAACACACCACAAAAAGAACTACTCTTGGTAGCGGACTGAACTGTGAAAGGTACTCGTTACGCATAATATGTAGATTTTAAACTTAAAACACTGCATTGATACTAAATTATTAACAGTTTAGCAACAATGGCTTCATGCTACGTACCTCTTTGTCCGCTCGACATCAAAACAAAGGCTCTGGAGGTTTAATTTCATGAATTTCAAATGGAAGAAGAACCAAGGTACGTGTATTTGTACTGTATATTGTGCTACGTCATTTTCTATTCTCACTAAAAATGTATTAAACGATCCTTTGACGTAGCAATAAACCGTTCAAAAACTTCAAGGATAGTCGTCGTTACCATAAAATAATGTTCGTTTAATGCTGCAACATCGGAAAATATAATAATGAGAAGATTACCACGTTCTTGTGCGTTCCGCTAACACTAATCAATCCATGATGTGGTGTAGCTCGTACTTCGTTGTTAGTGATTGTGGCAGTTTTGATGATCTTGGACGACGCATGCTACATGAAACTAAGCGTTAAGCCTTTCTACATATAAGGAAGCTGTGATTGGAGTCCACCAGTTGCCGGGGAACGGCAGAGCTCCACGCCATGGCCGTCTCCGCCCGTCGGAGTTGGAATCATCGTGGCTTTCAAGTCGATGACAAATTCAGGTTAAAGAATTTGAACGATTGGGCAATTTAAGTCAAGTAAAGCTTTCCTTGTTTAGGAAACGTCAAGTCAAGGATGACTTCTAGTCAGGAAAGTCTTCAAAACTTCTTGACGACAGGCAGCCACCTTTGGATTTCCCACAGAAATGGAAAATCAATACAAAACAGTGACCTATCATGTTCTTCCTGAACATGGATTCAAGGATGGCCCTTCGTCAGTCGCCATTTTGGAGGAACACCACACCTCTGCAATCATTGCGTGGGCAGTGACGGTCGCAAATCACCAGGATTCAAGCGTCAGTTGCCATTTTGGAGGGAGCGCAAACTGCAGACATTTGATTCGATTCTTCATTTTTCGCCTGTTGGGGAGTCAAGGTAGATGCAAGGCTTCTCTCTTTTCATGAAAGCGGAAGGATTCCACCACAAGCTGTGGATACACAGACAATGTTTCAGTTACTATTCGGAGACTGCAGGCTCCATCTACGTTAAGGAATTCAGTCACCATTTCGCAGTCAGCATGCTCTATCTTCGTTGAGGAATTTTCATTCATCATATTAGGGGGTTGGCTGCTATATCAGAGACTGCAGACTACAGATTGAGGAACCCGGCACCCAAATTAAGGGCTGGGTCTACGACATTGACTTTGGTCTCCATTTTTTTTGGAAAAGCGGCTCCAAACATTTTGGGATTCAGTCACCATTTTGAGGATTCAAACTGCAATCTCCAAGCCAGATCCAGGAAGCTCAACATGGACCAACCTAGAGCCTTATAGGGCTTCATGAGCGTTAAGACTGACAACGACAACTGTCTGCTCGTAAAATGTTGAACAGAAATTCAACACAATCCTGAAATCTACATTGGAAAGCTGAGAGTTAAAGATTTCGAAATTAAAATCATGGCTCCCAGCCAATCTTTTCTTTGTTAAGTTTCCTTCCAAACTTAAAAAAAAAGGGAGTCTTTAGTCGCCCATTTGCCAATGCAGTCACCCTTTGAGTGTCTGCACATTTGGGATTCACTGCCCGTTTGGATGTTGGCCCCAGGCCGTCGCCATTTGGAGTCTGCTAAGTGTCCGGGATGACAACACGTAGCAACACAAGTTGCCTATCTCCAGTCATCGAAGTTCGTTGGATCTTTTTGTGATTTTATCGACCCCAGCACTTCAAATCCAAGAAGTTTTGGAAACCCATGTCAGGTGAGGTTTCAAAGTTCCAATTCACTGTCCCCTCACCACTTCATAGAGGTTCATCACTTTGTGTCCATCAACAGTCTTTTACTGTAAACCTGCTCAAGACAAGGACTCTGCGATTGGAGCCTACCACTAGTCGTCATGGAATTCTGTCAGGATGGTCGCCTTTGCAGAGGTCAGCACGACAAGACCAGAAGAAACAGGATGGTGGATCAGAATTTTGATCCTCTGCCCTGAAGCAAGCCATCAGGTGCCAGTAATTTGATCATCGCTGGGGAGTTGCGATGGTGACGAAGCTGTCACAAGTTTTTATCTGTTCTCTGACTGATCAAGCACCAGACCTAGGCTGGCACTCGGCTAAGGATAGTTATGTTCGCCACGCTGCAAGTGCCAGCCGCCATAGGAAGGGAAGCCACCTAGGAAAGGCTGGAGAGCATGGGATACCGTCCATGCTTTATTCCGAGGTTGGATCCCGAACACCCTTCAAGAGACATCACCAGTCTCTGGAAACCAGGAGAGACGCTGAACCCTTAGCCCATCTAGTGGAAGAAGGGATTACGACTTTGGAGGCCATCGTGGGATCTCTTGGGGTCTCCTTGTCATTACATCGTGAGTTGAAGACAAAGGTCAAGATGGCACTTAGGATCAAAGTCCTCAGTGTAAAGAAAGGGACCTGCTTGAATACATCAGTTTACAGGTGTCTTCAACGAGCCCTGTTGGAAGAACATTCATGTTTCCAGAGGATTAGGAGACTGGGTGGTGGCCAAAGAAGGAATAGGACCCATACACTATGCTCCTCACCAACCATGTTCTGAAAGCAAGAGGGGGCATGACAGGAGCAGGAGAGACCTCATCGGCAGCAAAGTAGTCACACCTGCACCCCTTCACCCTCAGGTGAGGGGGAAGGCAGGTTCGTATTCCGTTCTTGTCAAGACCTGCGTGACTGAAGGAAACCACAGAATGGTTCAACTTGGACCGAAATTTGACAGCGGAGCTGACTTGGCTCCTTGTCAAGGAAGCCACCTTGCCGTCACTGAAGGAAAAGCCAGGTTTCAATAGCTCGTCAAGAACCGTTACCGAGAGAGGAGGTGGATAACAAATTAATCCAGCCTAGAGAGGACCTTCGCTTTAACACCACGAACATTTCTGAAGAGGAACACTGGCATCGACCAGGGTTTGACAAAGGATGGAGGAGTTCTCTAAATTGTTTGAAACAAGTTCTGTGAAGAACCAGTTCAAGTTTGCGTTAGCCTTCGGGCCCTTTAAAGTACTTTGTGGAACTACTCAACAGTCACTGGACAACTCCTTCCCCCAAGATTGGGACAAGAAGCCAGTGGGAAAAAATCATGACTGCACCGCAAAGAAATTTTTGGGAAGGATTACCGAGAGCGACAGTCACAGGGAACCGTTGGTCATAACTGGAAGTTTCAGTTATTGCCTTGACACAAATTGATGCATCATCGGTGAGGTTCACATAGCCGTATTGTGGAACAAGTGGACTCCAGGATGACTTTGGCACTGATAGAAACTTGCAGAGTTAGGAATCAAGTGGACTCCAGAAGTCGTACGGTTCACGAGAACTTCAAGAATTGTCATCACCCTACCTCACCACTCCCTATAGAATCAGGATGTAAGGTGGCAGAGCATGAGAAGAACAGGTCCTGGGGAGTGGGTGTATGCCCGTCCTTGTCGCGCATACTTCACTCCTAGGATAGAACCCCAAATGAAGGGAATCTGCATTGTAGAGGCATGACCAGGGTCAGCGGCCAGTTTACACACAGACATTTGGAGCCCAGCACAAATCCAATCGCCTTGATTCAGTAGCCGTGGTTGCACGGGATGTTCCTCTATGGATTTTGTGTCACACCAGAACTGTGGCGCACATCTGGGGGAGGGGACACTCTCTCTCGTTCCCATCATGAAAGTCTCAGCAGCCTGTAAGTCATCAGATCTTACGAGCCCTCGGCTTGAGGAACTTGTCAGGGATGGACTTTTAGAAAGTCTTTGGGAGCAACATACAGAAGATGGATCTTGACACAAGGGGATCATCATTTAGTCAGCATGGGGGAACCCGCAGACAGCTGCAATGTTCCACAACTTGCATGTTGACTGCTACACATTACCGTTACCGGTTGCACGAACCTACTGAGTATTCGGTCAACGGGCAAATACGTAAATCTGTTTCACAGATTGTTCTGAAAAAGCAAGAGCTGGTCAAGACTCACTGGTCGCCAGGCACTAAAACTCCTACTTACATGCTTGCAGCATAGCGTCCATCACCACTATAGTGAAGGGGAACCTCGAGCGCTTCCGACCTGTTCCAAAGGCCCAGACTTCGTTACCCAAGGAGAAGTGTTTATTCAGCATATCCACCAACTCCTAGCCCCACCAAAATCACACTCCCCTACACTGCAGATCATACCACCCGTTGAATGAATTCAGAGACACCACCCACCATACCTTAGTACCTGGCATTCCACTGACACAAGAGAAGCAAAGGCATACCCAAAAGCCGTGTCTCGTACGAGGAACACTTGACTTTATTCCATCGCAACCTACTGGTCCTGAATCAACTTTCCTTTCACCGGCCACTGGTGGAGTGTAAGGGCTGCATTCATTTATGCGCAACCAAACAACTGTCAAAAGAACACACCAAGTAGATCAGCACTGTTTCTTATATTATCTCTTGTGACCCCAATAGGGTACTCACTACACAGTTGCAAAGCTGGAATATCCTACTGAAAGGCTGTTTGCACTAATTGTGTACTCACACCAAAGCCATCACTACACAAGACAGCACTAGACCTATGTTGTTCAGTTTTCCCCCAACTGCCACAGAGCCATGCACCAACACACTATAATGATCATTACTTTGGCAATCATCACATTCATCCACCAACAACAGTCACTAGTGTCGGAGTGCCGTTAGTCAGTCTTAATCTGTAAATGATGCTACCAGAATGGCTTACTTCGCTTCTAAGAAGACACAGACGGCATGGTAGGCACTTAGGCCCCCACACAAGCTTGCCGAAGTAGTCACTGAAGCCAAGTGTTCAACTGAGGAGATGAGAATACAGTAGAAGAATACAACACCATCACCATGAGTCTGCCCATGATACCACATCCCTGACAAACAACAGCTGATAAAGCATGTTGCCACAAAAAGCCAAGAGTCCCACAACGTGCTCGAACTTAAAATGGCAATAACTACTAAATCTTTGGCAGTAACCTCACCTTTAACAGTTCCAGTATATCCACCTGCAGTTAAAAGTTCATCTTATCACACACCCACAAATCCTTGCATTTCTCCACTCACCAACAATCCTCTTGAGCCTACTTCAAGAAATGCAAGGTTGCAGTCTTTCTAACTGTCAAACTCCAGCCCACAAAGTGGCTCACCCAAGTTAGCAAGAGGCATGCTCTACTTATCTGGGGGCATGACAGCATTTGCATCTGCCTGGCAGACCTTTCTTTAACTTTACAATACAAGTATTCCTTCATTGATTAAGGATGTCGCTGTCATCTTTTCGATCCAGTGAAATTACTGTGCCTAGGTACTTCACTTGCTGAACATATACTAAAGAATTTCCATTTAAAGCAACCGTAGGGGGTTCCACATTTCTGAGTAAGCCACTGTGTGCAAGGAAGAAAATGGTGACAGATTTGGTTGGGTTGCATTTAAGATCTAGGGATGTTCCAACATTGGCACAAGTCTAGTGGAAGTTGTAATACCTTAGCTAAGGGGGAAAAGAGTCAGGTCATCAGCGTAGCACAGGTGGTTGATCTTAAAGTGGCACTATCGCCGATTGAAAATCGTACAAAAGTACTGTGGCGCCATCTAGCGGTAGCTCATTAAAGTGGCACTATCACCGATTGAAATGCGAACGAAAATACCGTGGCGACATCTAGCGACATTGATATTGTTAACCTTTATAGCTTGCTCGCAGGTGCACGAGGATGAACCAAA
>JAHWFP010171532.1:0-20847 GCA_023313725.1 Lithobius niger
ATAGTGCCACTTTAAACTTGCCAACAACATCTCACTAAACAATAGAACATTCATATTTAATTCGTGTGCATGATGGAAAAAAGCAGCAGAAAAAAAAAGGATAAGCCCGAGAAACAAAAATTGTTGTTCACGTGCTGTTATAGATTAGATTCAGTTGTAATGACTCGAATTTCACCAAGCAGGGTGAGAAGTAAGTTTTTTTCACCGCCTTTATCAGCAGCTTTTTTTTTTCCTAGAATCATTTTAATATCCTAGTAAACAACTGATAAAACTGCATAGACGAACAAAAGAAAAGCTCACTAATATTTCAAGACAAAAAAGCAAGCTCATTATTTTAAATTATGACAAGACAAATTAAATTCAAGCATTTTCAAGGATGTAGCTTGCAATTTCAAGGAATTCAACGACCGTGTGCAGACCCTGTACTAGGGTTGGTAAGCCTAGCCTATTCTGGACGATCATCTTTGTCTTTCATAAAAGGAGGGTTTCTTGGAATTTAAAAATAACACTAACACCATTACGAACTTGTAGAAATATAGTTAAACTTGAATTTTTCGGAAATATCCCTGTCCCCGTTCTTCTAAAGTAATCTTTACATACGTCGACTTCTCTTTCACATGTTGCAGTTCTGCAAGGAGAAAGATGATGGCACCATCATCTCTCTCACTTCCCAGCCCATTATTACTGTCTACTGAGACACATGCTATTTTGACATTGTTAGCAACACTTTGACTGACACAAGTACCAAGATTAACACTAATACTCTCATCAACAAAAGAACTGAACTGTTCTGTGACATGTGAAAGAGAAGTCTACGTACGTAAAGAGTACTTCACAAGAAGGGGACAGGGATATCCCTGAAAATTCAAGCTGAACTACATTTCTACAAGTTTGTGGCGGTGTTAGTCTTATTTTTACATTCCAAGATGTCTGAAATTTTCGACTGTAGTCGCCGTCGTATGCCAGTGTTCTACGAGGGTTCCTCACTCGAATACCAGGGTTTTTAAATCTCCTTTCTGTTTCCAACACATCTAACAGGGTTTTAAAATTTAACCTAAAATTCACCTATAGCCTATGTGCAATAATTTGCGTTACGTGACTCAAAGCCGAACAAACAGAATAATTTTTTTAAAATGATTACCATATTAGTTAAATACAAAATAAATTTTCTGTTTTGGAGGGGAATTCAGTTCATTTTAACTGTGCGTATTACCAATGAAAGGAGGTAGTGGGCTTGGTGGGCGAATCCGGCCTGAGCGGTTGGCCGAGCATGAAAAGAATGAAAAGAACTTCGGCTAGCTAAAAAAGGCAATGGGTCGAGTTCGGAAGCATGATCTCAGACATCAACGTTGTTGGTTTGGAAAGGGTGAAGCGACTCTAATGGCTGGCCGTGAGGACGCTGAGGTCCACTGAAGAAGACGGCAATGGGCCTACAACGATGGCGGCTCTACAGGAGGAGGCCTGGTTGGCGAAATAGAGGATATTCTTTGGAGGCCAGATCTCTTAAAGATACCAGGAATCATGTTAATAGTGCCGAAAGAAAACCTGCAGACGAGGGGGCCAACGGGAAGATTGTTCTTGAGATGAAAGAGAGTGCGGGAAGGTGATGGCGAGGTTGCATGAAAGTCAGCATGAATGCGTTGAACATGTTTCTAGAAAGTGACAGAGATGAGTGGCAACTCTGAAGAAATACGAGACCGTGTGATGATGATGCAAAAGCTCAGTTGGTCATCCGAGGCTGATTTGAAGTAGGATCCCAGTGGGCCATGGCAAGAAGGAACCATATGAAAGTCTGGCCAGTATGCATCGACTTTGAGTTCAGTAATTCAAAGAGAATGAAAGAGATGTCCAAGGCAGCCAAAAGGGCAGGGCCATAGGAAGGAACAGGTTGTCAACGATGCTGAACTGCAGACAGTGAGGGCCGTCATGAAAGTGTCGAGCGTGTTTATGGGGAGCTAACGAGAGATGAGTGGTGACACAGGTGAAAGGACAGGGCTTGGGTGTCGATGTGGGCACAGATGCAGTTAATCGAGGTGAGGAAGTCAAAAGAGAGAGAAGACCAAGGATAAAGGAAAGAAGGGTCCATAATTTGTTGTTATAGGGTTGCTGTAAGTTAGCCGATGATTTGATTTAAAGAAAGGGAGATCCAGAGTGGCATGGTCAGGTTTGCACGGTTCGTACTTGTCTGTAACCTTACATTTCCACGGCTTTCCCAGAATTTTTCAAGAACTGGTTAATAAAAATTCCAGGGTAAAAAATAGTAGTTTTACCCCCTCGTAAAGAGAAAACGAGACAGTTGAAAGAGAAATTTATTAAACGCAATACCACTGGTGCTGCAATAATTTTTTTTTTTCCGTCATCTTTTATATTTAAATATGCGTTGTACACTGACGTCTGACACGGAAAACAGAAACGTGATTTTCTGTCATGGGAAATTCCAGGACTATTCTAGGACTTAGCAAAATTTTTAGTTTTTCAAGGACTTTTCCAGACCTGGAATTTCAATTTTATTTTCCAGAACATTTACAGGTTTTTAAGGACCTGTACAAACCCTGGGTTTGACGTCTGGAGGTCGGATGTTGAAGAATTGCAGGAGAAAACCTGTTGGCATATCTTCAGCGTGATAGGAGGGAACAAAGAGAAGGTCCATCTGGGTCGCAAATGAAAGAATCCGATGTGAGGTGTTGAGCAAGGGACGAAAGGCTGATGACAACTTTACGGGTACCAGTCGATCGATACTCATGGAAAAATACCGGTAAACGAGAATAACAGTGGTATTTAAGGGACAACTTTAGGAAAAATACACGATTACCACCACAGCTGAACAAAATAATAGTTTGTCTGTTGGAAAACGTCGTTCGTTACCTTACTGTGAAAATTCTCGTCACAATTAGAGTCATAATTACTGGAATTATGTAGAAAATTTCCGCTCATTTTCACAACAAGGACACTTTTTTAATGTCCAGCTAATTTTCGGTGGCTGGCTGCCACCATCCTCAGGCACTCCGACGAAAGTTTTTGGCCTCCGTGTGCTCGTACATCGTTGTCGTCTGCTTGAATTTGTCCTCGCGGCCTCCCGTATTTGGTGGGCAGCATACTCTCAATCATCTAGCTTCCACTTCCTGCCAAGCTGTTGCTTCAGGTCGTTGCCAATGACGTTTTCGACTCGGGGAAATGTTAGCCCTTGAATATTCATTAGCGAAACACCACCAATTTCGTGCAGTCGAATGGCAATTGATTCTAAGCATCTCAGATGCCTGTCGTTTTTTGAATTCGACTTTACAAGTGTCTCAGCTTTTTCCCATCCAATACTATGCTTAGACTCCATGCAGTGAGCTGCGATGCCATTGTCTTCTTTTGTTTCTCACATTGGCTATGTGCTGCCCCATTCTCGTCCGTATTACCTTCCTCGTCACCTATAGCCTATAGACGGCATCGCAGTCTCTGCATGGAATCTTGTAGACGCCTTCTGGCACAATTGAAGGCAATAGCAAGGAACGAGTTCAGACAGGTGGCGAGGAATTCGAGTGACAAAGTGACCGAAGCATTACACATGGAAGAGACGAAAGAGCGGTTGTGAGACGCGGAAGGGAATCCGGACGAGAATGGGGCAGCACATGGTCAATATGAGAAACAAAAAAGAAGATAACGGCATCGCAGCTCACTGCATGGAGTCTAAGCATAGTATTGGATGGGAAAAAGCTGAGACACTTCTGAAGTCGAATTCAAAAAACGACAGGCATCTGAGATGCTTAGAATCAATTGCCATTCGACTGCACGAAATTGGTGGTGTTTCGCTAGTGAATATTCAAGGGCCAACATTTCCCCGGGTCGAAAACGTCATTGGCAACGACCTGAAGCAACAGCTTGGCAGGAAGTGGAAGCTAGATGAGCTGAGAGTATGCTGCCCACCAAATACGCGAGCGTCGTAGCAACGTGGTAGCAACCAGCCACCGAAAATTAGCTGGACATTAAAAAGCGTCCTCGTTGTGAAAATGAGCGGAAATTTTCTACATAATTCCAGTAATTATGACTCTAATAGTTTGTCTGTTGAATTTTTGGTGAAAACCTATCACCTTATTCAGAGCTGCCAACAAACATTTAGAAAATATTCGTCACATCACATCGAATGAATTTTTTCTAAATCTATGTAGGCAGTTCAGAAGAAGGAGGTAGGTTTTCACCAAAAAGTCAACGGATGAACTGTTGTTTTGTTCTGCTGTGGTGGTATTTGTGTATTTTTCCTGAAGATGATACTCGCGGACTGGAGGAAGAAGTGTCATTAAGAAAGGCAAGAACTGCCTGTCAAGGATGCTGCTACGAAAGACCAACGGAGAGAAGTGCAGGGTTTTCATTGACGGGTGCGGGATGGCGTGGTGTCCAGCGAAAGAGAGAAGCTACAAGGGACAATCAGGAACCGTGCACACGAATTGGACGATAGAGAAGAAAGATGGAACCCTTTCACGCCTCAGCATTTTTATAAGCAAGGGTGCGCATGCGCATTTTGGTTGCCGAGCTGGCCGCATCTAAACGGTTTAAAAATCTCCAGAGAATAATCAGCATTCCGATAACGAAATGCAAAAATTACAGTAATTGATATTTCCAAACGGCACATACAAACTTTTGTAGGAAGTGGTTTTAAACAATTATTCACTGGATCAAATCTCTTTTGCATCCAAATACATTTCGACGCAGTCAGCCATCAATCGATACCACTGTCATGGCATCGTTTACATCCCCCCCTCCCTCCCAAAAAATAATAAACTGTACTACTGCGTAGCTTAGACTACAATCCGAACGTTAGGGTACACGGTACAGACGTTAATTGATTCATTCCACCTTGCCAGGCTTATTTTTATTGTCAGGCTATGTAAGTAAATTATAACTATAATACTGTTATAATCAAGTTTTTTTTATAACAATAACCCAGACACAACAATACAATGATGAAAACCCAACAGATATAGTTATAAAGAACTTACACTGTATTGAAATAATAATTTGACTAGGCTATTGCCTACACTCGATCCAGCATCATAGCCTTCCACCAAGTGAATACACCAATTGATTTTTTGACTGAGCTATCGCCACATAAAAATAATTTTTGTTTTAATTCATTCTAACATGATGTATTTTATAGTACAAAAATTCACCAAGCTGTGCACCATTGCACAATAAATTGCCAACACTCCTCATTTATCTTTACAAGATTTTGGTATTATTTGTGTAGAGTCATGTGTTTCACTATATAGATTTTAAGGGTAGTAGTTTTAGACAGACGCTTTGCACGCTTATTCGCTAGACCACCACGATAAAGTGAGGAAAACTTACGCACAACCAAAGAGTTCTCAACACGATGTCGAGGGGTCAATTTTTGGCTGGTTTATCATAGTTTTTTGCTTACAATCTTCGGCCTTCCTTAACCCTTTACTTCGCCAATGTTTACAAGAACTTTCATCCCCATTTTCTCGTGAAAATTACCAGTTTCAAATTATGTTGTCTGTCCGTAATGAACCATAGCACATATTTCTAAAATATCAAGGCTGCTTCAATACCATGCCTTCAAAAATGTAACCTAACTGCTTAATGATTATGTTTCAGTGATTTGACGTGCGAGTGACCAAACGTGTAAAAATGCGTACGGGTGAGATTAATGGATGCGTATAAAAGCGTATCTGTGAAGGAAAGGGTTAAAGTCTTTTGAGTCTGTAATAAACATACTTCTTAAGACTACATGCTGCATCAATTTTGAAATTCACGTCATTACTTCCCGATTCCTCAGGTCGCTATTGTGATGGTGGCTCCCTCGCATCACGTGGGGAAAGGAGAAATGCTTACCATCATTGTGAGAGTTCGCTGACGAAATCTGGGGAAATGAGCTTGCTAATGCTTTGGTGAGCTAGCTAAGCTCTTGCCTGTTTTTACGCTTATTTCCCCAGATCTCGCCAACGAACTCTCACAACAATGGAAGGCCAAATGGGCTCTACAAGTGTTAAATAAATACAGATGCAAACTTATTTACGTTGCCTTTTGGACTTAAATGTTATTGAAAGCCGACAGGCTCACTTTACTCTGGCTAAAATAAATTGTGAAAAGAGGACTAAGGCCATGCAAAAAAATTGGTTAGTTTACGGGCGAGGTAGTAAATTGAAGCACCAGGCAACCAAGCATTTTATTTTATTTATTTTATTTAACTGACCACATTTCTTGTACGTTTACTTAGCTAAACCCAAAAGAGTATGCAGTCAGCCTAAAAAAAGTATAATTTTCTGCTAATATGTTATTTATGCCATCCGGTATAAAAAATATTTTAGTTTTTGCCAAATACCGTCTTTGTGGTTTGAGCTAGAGATTTGAAATTTGCACCATTGGAAAGCTTGTTTCGAGCCGGTGAAAATGGTATACTGGAATGTCCAAAACGGTTAAAATTTGGCAAAAATACGATTTTTAGCAGGTGGACCAAGATTCAAATAAAAAATTTCGAGCCGCGATAAATTAAGGCACCCACACGCGCCTGTAAACTAAACAATTAACTTTTGTATGGCCTAACGCTATGCCAGAAAAGAAACAACCAAAAACACTTCGTCCAGCAAATTTTCAGTAGTATTATATGCTTACATAAACATCCCACTACCTTCATCAGGCAAAAAGTGTATGAGCACGCACAAAATTAACGACTACATGCTAGAGTTTATGTTTGAATTTCGGCGCTGTTGGCCATTTGGATGGTGATGCCATCTTGTAAAAATAGGAGTTAGCAGCTAGTGCCATTTTTTGGAGAGGCTTGCTGTCAGTTCAGGGATAGTAATTCTCAGGATATTTTTATGTGCTGGTTCCTGCAAATTCATGAACGGGCTTTTTTAAACTGAAAAGGTTGAATGGGCCATGCATTCCAGTGCTTGGAGGTGTGTGTCACTGGAGTTGTTAGATGTGAGGAGCACGTGTGTATTGTTCCAGGCGATGTCGTGTTGGAACTTGACGTGATAGCCACGACACTGACATCGCCTGGAACAATACACACGTGCTCCTCACATCTAACACCTCCAAGCACTGGAATGCAAGGCCATTCAACTTTTTCAGTTAAAAAAAAAGACCCCTCATGAATTTGCAGGAACCATCTCATAAAAATATCTTGAGAATTACTACCCCTGAACTGACATTAAGCCTCTCCAAAAAATGGCACAAACTGTTACCTCTTCCTTTTAACAACAAACGAGCAGCACGAGTTTGCAGCACAAGATGGCAGCACCATCCAAAAGACCAACAGCACCGAAATTCAAACGTAAACTCTAGCATGCCCAGAAACAGAACTTTCTGCAACTGTCTGCAACACCAATAGTCAGAAAAAAATTGTCTGCAGCTAATCGGGTTTTTTTTCATATAGTTATCCATATGTTTTTTCTTAATTGAATAAATTTTCAGTGCTTTATCCTATTGATCTGGCTACTAAACCACTGGAAAGGCCTCGTCGAGACGATTAAAACGGCAGATTGGAATGTCAAAATCGGTCAAAAATTGCGAAACGGCAGAAATTCGGCCAAAGTTTGCCCAGAGCGGCCTTTGACTGTCCGCGACGTATCGTCGCGCAGATTCTGCTACGGGGCTAGCATGTAATCGTTAATTTTGCCCGTGTTTGTACACCTTTTGCCTGATGGAGGTAGTGGGATGTTAATGTAAGCATATAATACCGAAAATTCGCTAGACCTATTGTTTTTGGTTGTTTCTTTTCTGGCATAGCGTTAGTCCTCTTTTCACGACTTAAATGTTAGACTGACTGAGCGGGGAATTGAATCCAGGACCTTTGAAACCATAGGTCGAAGTGCTACCGCTGAGCCATTCTGACAAGGCCAAATATTAAGAGAGACTCATAGGCAGCATTTAACACGCAAGCAAATAAACTTTCCTAATTGCCATTAGAGGGACGCTTGTTTGTGCGCCACACATTAAGTGAGGCCGAATGGGATACAAATGGAAGGCCATGCCGAATGGCTTAGCAGTAGGACTTCGGCCTTTGGTTTTAAAGGTAGTGGGTTCAATTCCCTGCTCAGATAGTCTGACATTTCAGTCCAAAAGGCAATGTAAATAGGTTTGCACTAATAATTATTAAAAGCTTTCCTCCTTCCCCCCAGGTTATGAGACGTTACCATAGAAACAGCCTGAGTAAGCAGAAGTAATGGCAGGGCATTTCAAAACTGATGCAGCATGTAGTCTGAAGAAGTGTGTTAGTGCAGACCCAAAAGGCCTGAAGGACGCAGAAGATTATCGGCAAAAAATTATGATAAACCTGATAAAATGTCCCCCTTTGACATCAAGTTGAGAACTCTTTGGTTATGCGAGTTTCCTTTAATTTTCATGAAACCAAAGTTAGATAAGCCTTTCGGCTTTCAAGATAATAAACATTCACGGTAAATCATTAGGTCCAACTATTTTTTGAATAATAATTAGACCGAGAGATTTAGTATGGATTTCAAGCTTCAAAGTAAAAAAAACTTGTAGCGACAATTAAGATTATTTTATCGATAAGCCTACTTTCAGTTTTTTTCAATGGTGGGATTTGGCAGCACAGATATATTATGTGAAGAAAGCCCCCCCCCCCCCTTCCCCGATTGAAATCGTAAAAAGGGTATACTATGTTATAATATTCGTCAGCCACAATTGTGCTAATTGGGTTGATTCATTCATTAATCCAGGCTGCTTACGTTTGAAGGCTTCCCTGCGTAACAAGCTGACAGGCTTGTACTACATTGCTCTTGCTCCGTGCTTGTTGCCATTGGATTGGAGTTGTTGTTTGTTGGGAGTATTAAAAAAAATTCACAGTACGCACAAATCAAGTACATTAGTCACAGTCATCAAAATTCATACTATTGCGAAGAAAAATTGTAGGCCTTGCGGGGTTCCTTGAGTGACCGGGCCTAGGTACAGCGGGTCCACCTGACCCCTCCGTTGTGGGGGCCCTGCGCGTAGATTGTCAAAGCTCCGCTCAGGCATGTGAATTAGCAATTGAAATTAGTTCCAAGATTCACTGTTAGCCATTTAATTTACATTGGAAGACTCGTCCTTGATACCATCAAACACATTTCACATGTTAGTTAAGGAGATGATTGTTACCTAAAAATATTGCACGTTACTATTTTGTTTGACACAGTTTAATGACATGATGGAGAGCTTTTTTTGGGTCACTCCCAAATCATACGAAACCCATAATACCCGCATAAATGAACCGACTTAATTTTGAACTAGACATTCAAAAGCAACAAGAAGCTGTAGCTAAACGGGAAAGGAAAACCCGAATATTCAAACCACGAAACCTCATATCGTGCTAGTCGATTTAACCACGATTGTGCAAGGTAGTCGAATACAGGCCGTAAATTTGATGCTTTCTGGGCCTAGGCTAAGCCATGACACCCCAGCCGTAGAAGGGGATGGTATTCTTTTAACATTACTAGCAGCTGTCGGAGAATACGTCGCAAACCCTTATCCACTTACTGATCACATTTCCTATTTAGACAGTATGGTTACCCACTCTTACTGTTTTAGTCACTGCAGCTACCCGACTACTGCAACAATCAATTCTCTGGTAGTACAGCAGTCTGTTGATGATAATCTACCGTTAACACATACAACAGATTTAGTGAGGGATTGCCCAGTAAACTGCCTACATACGTGAGGTTGTGTGCTGCCGTAATAGAACTTACTAAAAGGGATGTTGTTAGGGCAGTATTGTACGAGGACCCGGCAGAAGTTATTCAGTACAACATTTAACGTTACAACACATACTTACACTCATCATGTTTACCACTAACGTTTTCTTCCTTCCTTCAACTACGCACAACAGAAAAGCCATAGGAGAGGCCTACACTGACTGTGCCGCATTCATTCCACATTAAGTGTACTGATAAGACTGTTTGGAAACTTAGAATGATAAACAAACTAGCCTACTTACAAACACAAGGGCTCGTTCACTGCCTCCAGATACCGTAAATGGATTGGAAGCATCAACCAAACCAAGTATTTGTAATTTCCTTTGCAATTAAATGACACAGTATTCCACTCTGTCATATCGTCAACGAATATAGAAACATTTCAAGCAGGATCAAGGAATATTGTGTGTTTTTAAGCCTATTTTATGTAAACCCACTGCGGGCAAATGAAAGGCCTATCGTATCTCTTTCCTCCCTTCCTAGTGTTTTATAGCACAAATCCAATTTTTCCCACGCTTCACTGACGATCGTCACGCTACAAAGAACTACTCACATGAGTCTTACTCTTTCTTGACCATTTTTTCATTCTTTTGCGATTATAAAAACCCGTTATAAGTTAATTGTTATTATATTTTCAGCGGGTTACGTCTCTTTCTAATAGACAACTACGATCAGGTGGGGCATCACAACACTAACGCACATGGACATATATGCGCATGCTCAGCCATCGCCTGCTCAGCTGAACGATATTAAGCACAACTCTAATACAAAGAGCAAGATATGTTTTACTCTTTTTAACGCAATTACAGTTTATGAGACATTTTAGTACATTTTAACTGCCATAATACTACTTTAGACTTTCTTTGAATAAGTTAAAAAAAAGTTACAGATTTTTATAGATTTGGTTAGTGTGTATTTGAGTAATGCTCACATTCATCTTGCGGTTTTTCCTAGACGTCTGATGGAGTTTGACTTCTAGGATTAGTGTAGATCAGTGTAGATTTTCGCAACAGTCTTTAATTTATAAATATGTTTGAAGTTTGTATGCATAAACTTTTCGTTTCCATTTAAAAAATATACTTTTCGTTATGTGAGATCTGGCTGGATGTCGAAGCGGCTTCAGGCATCTTCCGACCTAAAGTATGACGTCATAATAAAACTACGTCATAGACGTCGTTAACCCGCCTTATAGGGAACTCGTTACTACGAAATATTCGTTGGCAGTAATTGGTTACTTGATGTACTTATAAGTTAAAATTTTAAGCTGATGCTTTAGTAAAACTGTATGAGCTTCCGCTAGACACGTTTCAAATAAAAATCATAGGTGATGTAGCCATACTGTCGTGAATTGTTATTATACATTTAATTTGTTACAACATGGCGTTTTTCGATACAAACGGGTGTGGCCCGTTAGGGTTATGTATAGAGAGCCAGTTTGGTGTGGAAATCTTATCCAATGTTTAACACCGACTTTAAAAAAAAGGCCTTTTCAATCCGTTCCGTTAGAATGAATTAAAATGTTGATTCAATGTATCAATGCAGAGAATCAATGACAGATGACACTGCACCGGTCAGATAAATGAATGGACCTCTCGTTTTTATTGATTAAGTTTCCCCTAAACACCCCAACACGAAACAATTCATCAATTTTATTTCAAATTTTCTAAAAATCGCATTCGAATTATCAAAAATCGTCGTTAAAATTTAGCGGTTAGGGCGGTTGGGCACTTGTTTGTATGGCGGCGCCAGACAGTCTTGAATGCATTAGGTCGGTGAGTCACTCCACGATATCCAGACGCCAACCAATGGGCGTCTGCCAGATTCCTGTTGCTAAGCGACGGAACTACTTTTAGGCAGACGGTATATAAGAAACACGTTCGAAATTTCCCCGCATTAACCGTTTGTGGGCGCCATCGTTACTCAACGCTCCTTGCAAACGTCAAATCTTTAAGCAGCTTAACGTAAAACCTCCATACTTGCAATAATGGTGAGTACCGATCCATTTTAATAGAGCAATCTATGAGATACATGTCGTAAATTGGTCGTATCGATAAGGGGACGGTGTGTAATGTAAAGATCTTTTCTAGTTCGAATCCCGCCCTGCCCTGAGGCGTTTTGTTAGATGTTGGTTACGCGCGATCATTTAGTCTTTGTGTAAAAGTAGCGCGAAATTTTATTGGTTGTACATTTGTTTGGCTAAGACTATGAAGAGCGTTTTAAATTGGCCGTACACTTACTGTAAAACCTGTCGTTATCGATCTTACAACTGCGGGGTTTTTTTTTTTTGGGGGGGGGGTCGGGGGTCCCGGGGACGGGATCCAGGTTTATAAAAGACGGTGAATGTGAGAATTGGTACCTATCACCTTACTTGATGGTGTTAAAATTAACATGTAAGTTGTAACCTAACCAAACGTCGCCTAAGTAACTCGAAAGTGGTTTTTTTTTTTTTGGCACTTAAGTTTGGGAGGGCACAAGTTTCAAAAAAACGTTTTCGGATTTTCTTCCCCCCTTAAAATTCGTAAAAGGGTAAGGTCGCTGTTCACGAAGGAGTCATTTTTTTTCGCCCAAATGTTTGCTTGTCATTTTAGTAATCTGTTCATTCGGCTATGAAAGGTGAAGGACTGAAGGTTATTAAAACGCAATGTCTCTAGTCCCGGTTGGGCTGTAACTGTTTCAAGCCTATTTGGACGCGTTGCCGGGACCGGAGTTTTGCGTGTGTGGATCCCGGCAAACTAAAAAACGTAGTTTATAGAAAAACTTAATATTAGTTTTAGTTAGGTTTGGTTACGTTAGGTTAGGTACCCTGGTTAGGTTCACTTTAACACGCTGAAGGCCTAGTTTTCAACGAAATCACCGGGACCTGAGTCTTTATAAACTGGATCCCGTCACCGGGACCTGAGCGACAGCCTTATTAAAAACCAAGCCTTAATAATTATTTTTTTTCAAGTAAGCCCTAAACTTGGACGAAATGTTTAACTCTCAGAGATGCGATCCGCCCATTTTATTGGTTTTAATAAGCATTTTAAATGTTTTTTCTTCTTAGGCTGAAATACCCCGAACTGGTTTTTATGAATTTAATTTCTGATTTGCAAGTTTTCCGAAGTGAACTAGAATTTATTTTCTCATAAGCAGTGGAACAAAATTACGTAGTTCCGAAACTTAAACGTTTGATGGGGAGGGGGATGGTGGATGTTTTTCAGGTTGGGCATCATTCTCCGGCTCGGTGACGTAATTTGTGAGTGCTCCCAAACGACTGGAGGCGATTTGGTGGGAGGTGTTGGCCCAGTTACCTGTGGGAGTACCGAGATTTCCTTCTTGGGTTAGATTGCCATATATGGTCATGCAGTGGTCACTCCGACCCACTTGCAGCTTTTTTTTTTTTGTCCCCTACATGGTGACCTGATCGGTCACTCAAACCGGTCTTGCAACCCAGCTTGGCGCAGGACCGTCCAAGGTTGGCTTTTACGCAACCAAATATGGATTTTTGTAAGATGGATCGATGTTGGAGGCTGGTGGCTAGCCTCCCTAGCCTAGCTGAATAAAATGGAAGGTTCTGGAAATGGGCGTTTGAGCTTGGGCGTGTGCGATGAGTCATGGGAATTTTATCGTGCGAATCAGCTAGTCATTGTATGACTTGTTAACGCTTGCTGAGGCATTGTGGGAAAACTGGGCAGTTGAAAAACCCAACCTAATCAGTATAAAAAGTAATTACAGTGAGTGGTTATAACCTGGGCAGTTGTAAAACTAGGTGCAAAACCTGGGTTGACACACACTGCTTGTAATTGAAAATTGCTTAGCTACATCTGTGATTAATATAAGGGTGCAACAGTTCGTAACAGTTGGTCGTAAGCGTGCTTGTTAATAGCTTGCCAGCCAGTAATCAACAGCAACCAGTTTTGATGGGATTAAGAGTAGGGTAGAGGCTATTGGCCTTGTGTGCTGCTAAAATTTTGAAAATGGTAAATTTTCCATAAGCTGGATTTAATTTATTGGTTCACTTAATTTTGTCACGGATGGTTAACGGAGTAGTTCTCAAGTAAAACTTTTAGGCTTGGTTAATGATGCAAACCGGACATGCGTACATTAGGAAATGGGAGGTTGAAGGAAGGTCGCAAAGATTGTCATTGCGCCAATTGATGTAAATTGCTGTCAGGATGTGGGCTTAGGCTAATTGACTTGACCCATTTTACTAGATGCTGCTATTCAGAAATTTGGATGAGCACACTTAAAAAAAACGGGGTCTTAAGTTAGCCATGAAAATGCAAAATTAACCATTTTTGTAAATAAGGCTAAAGCAGAATTACGAGAGTTGATTTTACACAAATCTCTAGGCAAGAAGGCCAAAAATAAAATGTTTGCTTTCTTTAAGCATAAAGTGGGCAAAGTCAAACTTTTCTAGTTAGCACCCTTCAGAACCAGGAAAGGACAATTCTTCCATTTCATTAGCTTTGATTTCTGTTCTGAGGGGTGCTAACTAGAAAAGTTGGACCGTTCACTGTATGAAAGTGAACAAATTCCCACTTTAAACAAAGTTTTGAGCTGAAATCAATTGTGTAGCCTTAACACGAAACTTCGTGAAGCATGAGTCTGCATTTAGTGGTCGAAAAGTCCTACCAAACAATCTGTCAGAAGGCTAAAAATAAAGATTGGAGGAACCCTGTTCTTTCAAGTGGGTGCCTTGCCCCCTCCCCAATGCGCAGTTAACCTTTTTATTGTAAATTGTAGTTTGGGTGCATGTGCCTGGTTAGTGTTTTGAAGGACATAATTTTATCAAGAGCTTTGTACAAATTAAATCCAGCACCCGCATGACCTAGTAAATTGGTAACTTCCATTTTAGTGGGTTTTGATACAAATGAAGACTATACATGGACTTAAGCAATTTTTTATATGCTGCTGCAAACTACAGCTGTTGTGCGTAATTATGATGGTCATTTTTTTTCGTAGCAAGTTTCTTTGATTTTAGTGTGAAATCGGTATCATTGATGGTCATTTTTTTAATAAGTTTTACTAAGCAATTTTTTTTTATTTTAGCGTGAATGTATCAGTATCCATGTTGGTCAAGCCGGTGTACAGATTGGCAATGCCTGCTGGGAGTTGTACTGCCTGGAACACGGAATCCAGCCTGATGGGCAAATGCCGAGCGACAAAACTGTCGGAGGTGGAGATGATTCATTCAACACATTTTTTAGTGAAACGGGAGCCGGCAAACATGTACCAAGAGCAGTATTTGTAGACTTGGAACCAACTGTTGTAGGTAAGAAACACCTTAACTGCCAAAAAAAATGTGAAAGTTCCCATGGTTAAGTGTTTATTGGTTATCTAGATTGTAACAATGTGACATTGGTTATACAGGACGAATAAAAATTCAACATTTCAGGAAAAATATCTAATTTCAGATACTAGAATACTTTGTCAGTATAATGCTAGTTTTCTAGACTGGATACTTTTACTTTATCAGGCACTATGATACTTTTTGAACTTAGCATCCCGTATTTGTTGGTTATGTTGTTCCAACAGTTGGAAGGCAGTTCGGTGAATTCTCTCGGTAGATAGTCCTTGATGGTATCTACTGAAAATGACAGCCTGGCAGTACTTTCCCATCCAATTTTATGCTTGGTTGTTATGGTGAGAATTTGCTGAACTGCTTTCCAGTTGCCCAACAAAATTGGGATCCCATGCTGGTACAAGTGCGAACATTTGGTTCAAAAAGGGATTCCTATTGAGATGAGGGGACCACCCAGTTGGCAATTACAATGAAATAAAAGTTGCTGTAGTTTGTAAATTACACGTTTGCTGTATTCTTTTTTTTTTCCAGACGAAGTAAGGACTGGAACTTATCGTCAGTTATTTCACCCAGAACAATTAATCACAGGAAAGGAGGATGCTGCTAACAACTATGCAAGAGGTAAATTTCATTTGCTTGCAACCTAATCAGAAATTTTTTTTGAGGTGAGGCAGGCCTTGTGCTAAACTGTAATCTGTTGCAGGCCACTATACCATCGGCAAAGAAATCGTTGACTTGGTGCTTGACCGAATCCGCAAGTTGGCTGATCAATGTACAGGCCTGCAAGGCTTTCTCATTTTTCATAGCTTCGGTGGTGGCACTGGATCTGGCTTTGCGTCTTTGCTCATGGAACGTCTGTCAGTGGATTATGGCAAGAAATCTAAATTGGAGTTCGCCATCTACCCTGCCCCTCAGGTTTGTTAATGACTACAAGAATTTTGTGTAGAAGTATTTGACCTTTTACTGCAGGTTTAAATTTCTAATTGTTTGCTTGTTAATTAACAGGTTTCAACAGCAGTCGTTGAACCATACAACTCGATCCTCACAACACATACAACTTTGGAACATTCCGACTGTGCATTCATGGTTGACAACGAAGCTATTTATGACATCTGCCGAAGAAACCTTGACATCGAACGCCCCACATACACAAATTTGAATCGTCTCATTGGCCAAATTGTTTCTTCCATCACAGCATCTCTGCGTTTTGATGGAGCCCTCAATGTTGACTTGACAGAATTTCAGACCAATTTAGTGCCCTACCCCAGAATTCATTTCCCATTGGTAAGTTTGAATAGCTTGTGTAGGCTAGTATCACAGCATTACAATTAGTAATTAAAATTATTCATAGATCACCTAGGTTTTCTTTTTGGAAATAAAACGAGAGTAAATAATCGCTTTTGGGAAATTTAAGTGCCAACACAGGTGTGAAAGCTAAGTCCCGCTATTAGTGAAGTCTGTAAACAATTGTAGTAAATATTGCTTGGTTCCAACCAGAGTTGCAAGTCAGTTGCATACTTAGGAATTATTCCATTTTTGTGGAATGATTTCAGCCTAGAGAATTCCAGTTAGGCTAGGTTTTGACTTTCAAGAATTAAACTGGGCAGGTAGCATTTGTTTTTGGTTCAATTTGCCAAGCGTGCGCACACCCAGATTGGGCCATTTCACAAATCCAACTCGGGGCTCCAGGAAATGTGTGTAGAAATTGCAAAATAATGGTTAGTTTTCATGAAGTGTAATTTTCGTTTTAACTGGTGGTTGTTAGAACAAGAATGTACGTGTAAAGCATAATTTGCAAAAAAAAATACCCAACATCTGTAGGGGTTGGAAAAATTTTTTTATGGAACACGGTGATTGTTCTATTATGTGGGCTTGGCCTACTGCAAAAAGTTTTAGGTTATGTTCTTTCGCCACGATGTGTCGCTAAACTGCTACGCAAATTCCAATTCTGTATCGCTAAAATCGTGGTGCAAAACATCGGTGCAATACCGCTCATTTCGAGCCCTGCAATTTCGTTTAAAATCGTAATATCTTGTTGAATAAGACATTGGTAAATCTTGTTGTGCTAGCTTGTGGAAAAGAGAATGACTTAATTTTTGTTTGCAGGCTACGTATGCGCCAGTTATCTCCGCTGAGAAGGCTTACCATGAGCAGCTGTCTGTGGCAGAAATCACCAATGCATGCTTTGAGCCCGCTAACCAGATGGTTAAATGTGACCCCCGACATGGAAAGTATATGGCTTGCTGCATGCTGTACAGAGGTGATGTAGTGCCTAAAGATGTCAACGCCGCCATTGCCACTATCAAGACAAAGCGAACCATCCAATTTGTGGATTGGTGTCCAACTGGTTTCAAGGTAAGCTTAATTTATTTAGTATTTTTGCAGTGACTACTTCTTTGCTTCGTCCATATTCAAATCTGGTAAAAATGCAAGACTACCAATCCTTGAAATTCCACTACTGTACATCGACAATTGGGTGTCCAATGGTACAATTAAAATTTGCCAGTATTTTTTAACGGTTTTGAGTTGGTAAACTAAAAGCTGCGCCACTTACCATCTGATGCCAATACAGATTTTGGTTCCACTAATGCAGATAATTTTAACATAATGCCATTTTACATTTTAGTTCAAACTAAAACTGCATCTTTGTCTTGTATTCTCATCCAAATCCATTAACCTCTTGATTTTGAAGTTTTAATAAACCATTAAAACTAAAATAACACTTAACCTTAAAATTATGGGAGTCCACAATTTCAAAACCATACAATGGCAACTGCTGCAGTGTTCTGAATCTGCATTAGCTGAACTATTTGCTAGAATATTAGGTACATTGGTGACACTGAAATTCCCTCTATTTGAGCTGCCAGTGCTTTGCATGAAAATTGTGCCAACATTTATAGGGATTGTAGAAGTTGTTGGTACGGTAATGCATACAGAAAACTCGTTGCCCGCCAAGATAAAACCAAGATCTACTGGTTAACAAATTGGTTCAGGGCTTGGAGCTCCAGACGACCATGTTTGAGTGTTTTAAACATTATGCAACAATGCTGAACTGAAAATTAAATCTGTGTTTCCAAGTAAGAAATATCTAGTTGAATTACCAAATTTTGATCTGGGTGTAAATTTGCACCTAAATCTGTTACTGGAGTGCAAAACCAAAATGTAAACCAACACTGGTCTCCTATTTTATAGCCATCAAAAGCTAATATTCAGCATCTCAATATGTACCGTTTCCTGCATTTTGTTTCGCTATTCAACTGTAAAACGTATACAGTTTAATCGGAAGTAGAAAAGGAATGGTACCACAGGAAATCTTAATTCCAAGCTGTTTAAAATGCAAGTCTAGCTGTGTGGTTCAAAAGTTGGAAAATTCAACTTTGGTATGCAGAGTTGCTTCGGAAGTGCAAAGTACAATTTTGATTTGCCCCTGTGCATCTAACTATTTCGACCCACTATTAAATATTAAACGTATGAAAAAGATGACTGCTGTCTTCAAATCTAATGAAAAAAATTAGGACCACAAAGCTAAATTGGAGTTCCCATCTCTTAATTGCTAAGAAATTTTATGACGAGGGCAAAACTAATACGGTTTCAGCAAGCGAAATAGAAACTTTTGCTCGTTCGGGGCGCCATTCTACTGAAAGGTTGACACCCAGGCCTAAAACAATTTTTACCAATTGATCATTTAATATTAAGTGATTCAATTGGTAAAAATCCTAGGCCTGGGTGTCAACCATTCAGTAGAATGTTACCTCAAACAAGCAGTCTCTAATTTGCTTGCTAAAACCATATTCGTTTTTGCCCTTGTCATGTGGCCTAGCTCTCGTCCTCTACTAAAGAGCCCAAACAGGAGCGCATGTCTCGTCTAGACATCTTTCTGGGTAAGAGCTAATTGATATTAAGAAATTAATTTCGTCAATTTGTACCAAAAAAAGCTAATATCATACCCCAAAACAAAATAAAGGATTTCTGCCAAGCTTATCGGGCAGTGTGAAGTTGTGATAGCAAATGCCAACCTAATTCCTCTGGGTAGTATCTTAAAATGTCACTGGCAAAATTTAATGAAATTGTCATAAAACCAGATTGCCGTTTTTAGAAATTCCAAATGTGTGGTTTGTATGCAAGACCACCATCTTGTGTTGCTGCACCCAGTCTTTGGCTTGTCAAAGGGCATGCAAACCATTGGTTTACAGGATTTCCAATTAACTTTAAAAAGTTGGCACATTCTGCAATATAACTAATATTAATGGTGCAAAGCTTAATTTATTATTAATTATTTCAGGTTGGCATCAACTACCAGCCCCCTACTGTTGTGCCTGGTGGAGATCTTGCAAAGGTTCAGCGAGCTGTGTGCATGTTGTCTAATACAACAGCCATTGCTGAAGCTTGGGCTCGTCTGGATCACAAGTTTGACTTGATGTATGCCAAGCGTGCCTTTGTTCATTGGTATGTAGGAGAAGGTATGGAAGAAGGGGAATTCTCTGAGGCACGTGAAGATTTAGCTGCTCTGGAGAAAGATTACGAAGAAGTTGGTCTGGACTCGGTGGAAGGTGAAGGAGAGGAAAATGAAGAATATTAATTTAAATTCTGTTGGTTAAATTGTTCGGCATAGCCCCAGTTCCAGGCAAATTTGATTTGTAATTGGTCGTTTGTTTCGTTCTCATGAAAGTTCAAAAAACAAGCAAATAAAAAACATTTTGGTTCAAAGCTGATAATTTGTCTTTCATTCACTTCTACTTGCATGTGTGAAAGCAATACATGGGAAGCTTAAGCAGGGTTCAGACAAACCTAGAAATCTCGGAAAACAAAAAGCCACAATCTTTTTAAATCGGAAATTTGAAAAGCATTTGTTATCTGTAAATTCCATTAAATTGGCAGATAAACAATTCTAGGCTAGCAGCAAATATTTTAATTTGTGCTTTAACATGTTCAAGTATTTTACATAACTTCAATAAACCTAATCTTAGGTTAGTACTAACATCTGTGATTTAAAAATGTGTTTAGCCTCATCTGGACTTGTCTAAACAGCTATTGTTTGGGATATTGGATTATTTTTGGTGCAAATATTAATAGATATTAACTACTGTTTCCCTAATTAAATTGTTTGTCAAGCACGTAGAAATGTTGGAAATTGATAATTAGAAAATTGACTGAACCCTGTTAATCCATTAGTGGTCTACGACCTGGAGTAACTGGCATTCTAAATGGAACCTTGTTAAAAAATTACTCTTAACCCTTTAAGGACTGCATGCGCGCTAAGAACGTATAACTGACTTGTAAAAAAAAAAAATTTGAAGTTTCTCACCCGGTTGAGGTAAGAGAATGAAACTCATTTTTATCCTTAATGATCTGGCTTTCATATCCCAGTTTAAATTTTACTGTAATTGGCCGGAAGTTTTCGATATGACTTGAGCTGTAAACAATGATTTTACAGTGGGCGCACCCGTCAAAGGGTTACGAGGGATTTTGATATGTGGTACACCATTTTCATTGTCTCAACGAGACCTATTCATTGGCCTTAAATCCAACTACATAGATTACAGCATTGAGAAGTTATTTGTGAAAACAATACATACTGTTGAAAGGGTCGATATAAGAGGTCTTGATGCCCGAGAACTATTTTTCTGACTTTAGCTTGTTTTGAGAATCTGAGTTGTGAAAAGTTTATATTAACTTCCAGATAAAGTGCTCATCACTTGGTTAGAATAAAGAGAATGCAATGACAATACAGACATAATAACTGTTGGCAATTTAACGCATTAACAATCTAAAAAATATATATCTACATATTTGAAGTTTTTTTTGTTACTTTTCGTAGACTCCCAACTTTTAAAAATTTTTTGGGATGCACAAAGGGGCCAT
>JAHWFP010171532.1:20947-36944 GCA_023313725.1 Lithobius niger
TGTGGTCAACCAGGGGGTGGGGGGGTAGGTCTTTCTTTCGGCCACAATTGGGGGGGTCCAAGTATCCCACGTGGCTACAGCATTGAAAGCAAAGACATCTGCAGTGGATTGGTGCATTTACCATTCAAGAGCCTTACACTGTTCCTGCATTGACTAACACCTGGGAGGCTGTTGCAAATCGCCAAAAATTTGGTCAAAATATTTCAACGATGAGTCCAACCGCTGCATTTATTAAAAGCAAAAGTGGAGTATGGGGGTCGTTGGGTTACTCTTGTCGAATACTTTGGTATGGCTCGTAAACCAAATTTTATGTGGTACTGCATTGTCAAAAACACGGCAAGTTTGAGGAGGGGGGGGGGTTTGTTTCCCCCCCCCCCCTTTTTTTTCCCCCCCCCCCAAATATGGCTTTATAAACTGCCACATGGATTTTGAATGACCCCAAACCAGTCCAGTCCTGTACTATTCTTATGTAATTCCTACTTAAAACAAACGTCTTTTGGATTTTAAGTCATTTAGTTTGATAAGTAAAAACAGCTTTTGGTAAAAATAATTTGGTTCTACTAAACTCCATGCTTCTTTAGTCTATTACATGTGCAAAGACTTGTTTGCAAAACTTATGTGAAACGTTTGATATGTAAAACATTTTGTTTGCCGACGTCAAAGACCCTGGGAGAACTTATCTGCCTAATGTTACCCTCAAAGAATTAAAAAAGGTTTCTTCCTTCTGGCAAAGCTCATTGAAAGAGCAATTCAGCACCAGTCATCCTTACCTTATCGGGAATTGGGAGGTTAGGCGGATGCTGCATACAACACTAGTTTATTGCATTGTTATTCTAGGTTAGGTCAGTTCCTAGACTTGAATTTCATGAGGCAGATTGAGTATTTTATGCAGTAACGAATTTCGGGTGGACTATATTTATACGCAAAGGGTAGCTGCTTAGCAATTGCCTATAGTTGAACCATTTAATTCAATTCTTTATTTATGTTAGTGAAATCACTCAAACTTGAAATAATCAAACAAAACGGGTTTAGTTCCTACTGTATGGGAAGTAATGTTCCTATTACCGTATTTTTTCCATGTACAATTTTCATTTCTTAACAAAAGATTAACATAAGATGGCTACATCACCATATGTCAACGGCTTATGAGGGGAAATGATAGTAAACGGAGAATTGGTGATCAAGCCTGGGGTTTTCAGATGTTCAAGCTTTGTGCACTAACAGTGTAATGGGGTAAGACCATACCAGAGGTCCACCACTTTGCAGAAGGAACTACAAAGCAAGGTGTGAGGATCGGGTTTGCCTCTAGTTGGCTGCTTACGTTCCACCAGCAACTTCTTAGAGAGCCTATCAGTGTTTTTGTGTTTTGAAGTTTTGTAAAATATCACCTCATAGCCTGCAGGTTTCAAGATCTCGTTTAGTTCAATATCACGGGTGCAAGTTAAGGAGGAGTGAAACGGCATTTTTTTGTTTTTAATCCAATACCGCGCAAAAGGTGCCTTATATGATAAAAATAAACCCTGTAAACATTTTTTTATTTCTGACAATATCTTCTGCCTCCCCAACACCTTTGAAAATCATGAAAAACGACAAATTATTGAGTAGAAACCATACTTTAAATTTTATTCGTATTTTTTTTTTTCAAAACTCGGTTCCGCACAAAAGCTACTTTGTATGATAGTTATTTTATTTTGATCTGGCAATATCTTCTGCCTCCCCAATGCCTTTGTAAATTACAAAAAATGATTTTTTTTTCAAAACTCAATACCTCACAATATATATGAAAAAAATTTAAAATATGACTTTTAGTCAACAGTTTCACATTTTCGAGATTTTCAAAGGCGTTGGAGAGGCAGAAGATATTGTCAGCTCAAAATATAAAAAAAATAACTATCATACAAGGTAGTTTTGGTGCAGTATTGAGTTTTGAAGAAAATAAATACGAATAAAATTTAAAATATGGTTTTTACTCAACATTTTGTCATTTTTCGTAATTTTCAAAGGCATTGGGGAGGCAGAAGACATTGTCAGAAATAAAAAAAAATGTAGTGTTTTTATTTTTATCACATAAGGCACCTTTTGCGCACTATTGGATTAAAAACAAACAAAAAATTGTCGTTTCACTCCACCTTAGTGCAAGTGTACTTGATAAAGAAGGTAACGTAGGCTTGGGAACAGTTTGGCGGCCTATCTTTTCTTGTAGCTACAAGGCTGCAAGTAAACCTTTCCAAAGTCTGAAACTCCGGAATAAATGATGGCTGCTTGACAGAAAGAGCAAAGCAAAATTCATTGCCGCCATTTAGTAGAAAAAAAATATATCATTAATTTAAAATATGTCCAAGATTTGAAATAAAACGAGTGGAAATTTTTTACTATGGCAGTGCATACCCCAATAGAAAAGACATTGATTAAAAAAAAACTATTGTCATGTATTATAAAGCTGACCCAAAATGTTTATTAACCAAGTTACTCCAATATATTGTTAACACCAGAAGATCTAAATGCTACAAATTCAAAGCCAATTGAAGTGTTAAGTTCGGCCAGACTTGCCAGAAATATTAACCAAACACAAAACGTGCAGACTGCCATGCTCTGTTAAGGAGGGGTTTTAAGCACGACATCACAAAATTGGCATTTTCCACTCACACCCCCACCATCAGTCGCCATTGACTACCTAACCTCCCCCCATTATTAATTAAGTGATTTATAACCCCACCCTAAATTAGGACATCAAAGTATGTGTGAGTAATGGAGGTAGGAGGACATTTTGGGATTTTATTTTGTGGAAAACTGAGGATCTCTTTACATGAATGTGCGCTATCACCTGTGTAACAAATTACCAGCACGTGCTATTTCCTCACATGTAAAATGTTGAATTTTGGTAAGTAAACGTACATACCTTACGCAAGTTAGATCAGCAATTTCTTACAATACATGAACTGCCTCAGTTTTGTACTCGGATTCGAATCGGGGAAACCAATCATTGCAGGGGGTACGGACTTGACTCTGGCACCATAACCCATTGAATACCAAATGTACAGTCCTTTACCATATAACAGAAATGATTGTGGTCCAGGAGAGATAAGACAGAATGAAATCGCAAAAAAATTGTACACTCTTTTAGAAACATTTAACATTTTAATGCAAAGAATCATTAACACAATCTATCCAAATTTACATTTTCACAAAGATTCATAGTCTTCCCCTGTCCTATTCTCAACAGTAGCACCAAGCATATCTTGCAAAGTATTGTCATCTTCTGTAACTTCAATTTTCTTTTTGGATTTTTTCTTCTTTTTCTTTACTTCTTTACTGTCATCTAAATCTTTATTTTTCTTTAGCTTTTTCTTTTGGGCCTTTTCTTCATCCTGTTAGGGAATTAAAACACCTGATTTTAACAAAATACTTCAAACTGCACATGACAAATTTCCTGCGAGATAACCAAATTCCACAAAAATGTAGCAATACTGTGGCTGTATAGTGCAGGCAAACACAGCTTGCTGTATCGCACAGCAAATCTGAAAAAAAATAAGTTCCAGCAACCTCAATAAAAGCTTTTGTGTATGGTATCAAACAACCATCCTTCTGCCTTCCATCAAATTAAGAGCTTTTGTACCATTAACAAAAAACAGAGGACGATTAACATCAAGCAAAAGTCCCCTGTATCAAATGGTATCTACATCTGCAATATTGCAACATGCACAGGCCAACATGCATTTCGGCCAATAGATAGGCCAGTGGTCCTTTTCCCCTTAATGAACCATACATCAGCTAGTGACAACTTACTAAGCTGCTCCAACCTTCTCAAACACTACACAACTATGAATTTCTTTTTTGATACCATTTTAGAAAATCCACAACTTATCAGATAATACTTGGCGGCAACAACAACAAAAAGTGTACCAATGCAAATAACTCGTCAAATAGTGGTTATTTAAGCCGTGAAAAAAAGACGTTGCAGGGCCTGCACCTGCTTAATTTTAATTTTTAATGCCTAACCGAAAACATTACCTATTTTTTTTTAGCAATTCCCTCCTTTTGAGTTATTAATTCTCTAGAAAACTTGAAAGTTGGCTTCCCAGCCAGGCTTGTAATACTGCGCATGCGCAAGGATGGGCTGGCTATATAAACTCGGCGCAGCCATCCGATGGCATTATTTCTCCTCGCCCAGAACCTAGACAATGGAGGGGAGGCCTGGGTGGGAGTTAAGGTAATGTATATTTTCGGTTAGGCAATAAAAACTAAAATTAAGCAGGTGCAGGCCCTGCAATTTTAGTCTTTTTATAGCCGACGAAAATATACATTACGTATTTTTATAGCGGACTTTGTAACCCGGAGGAGGGCTAGGTTCGCTGTCCCCTCATACAAGCCGGCGTCCCCGGGAACAAGTCCCTGGTGAAGACAACCCTGAATCCTAGGCCAATAATCACTGAGTTGGAGAATCACTGAGCGGATCGGAGGCAGTCCGCTGAAAGGTATCATTCAGTGAGACCAAGCATTGCGGTAAGAAAGGAAAAAATTCATAATAATGGTTAAAGAAGCAGAATAGAGTACCGCAGCAGGGGTCTTAACACCGTGGGGTACAAGATAGAAAATCAGAAATAAATTACCGAAAACTCCTACCTTGCTGGGAGGCGGACCAACGGCTGGAGTAGAGGTCAATGTTGTCAAGGATGGAGGAGACGTCCTGCGTAGGATGGCAACTGGTAGCGGATCGGACGTACTTAGGACGGATACTGTTCGTACCGGACGGTAAATGAAGAGACGGACCGTAGCAGATGCGAAGAGCAAACGGTTAACGGAAAGAAAAACTCGCGCATCATGGAACATGGTAATAAAAGGTTATCAAAAATGTAGCTGAAAAGTCTGGTGAGTAAGTCACTTCTTTCACTAGGGAGTGTGTCTGTACTCCGTCCCCCCCCCTTTTTTTTTTGTAGTAGAGTATGAAAGGAGGATCGTGAATGTTTCGTCCCTGAAGGGAGGCAAGTGGAAAGAAAGTCCAAATAAGAAGAATGGTGAGGATCGTGATCGCACCGTCTGCGGATGGGAGGCGGGTGAAGCAGGACCATCGCTGAAGATTGTATACAGCTGAATGTTTCGTCCCCAGGTGGGGAATAGACAGCAGAAAGGTTTCATTGAAGAAGCTGGCAAAGGAACGTGATTGAACCGTCTTCGGATGAGAGGCGGATGAAGCAGGAACCTCACCGAAGGGTTGTAAGGCAGTTAATGAAATTTTGAAGGTTTGGACACTATAGAGATTTATGAAGGGACGAAATCCCAGAGAGACACCAGAAGCCTTGTTACGACAGGGGGAGCACGGCTTGACGTCTGTAGAGGATGATGAGGTCAGGGTGATGCCATGGTAGACAGGAACGAAACTTGGTGCGTTGTCATACTGCCAGACGGAATATGAGGTAATTTTGTGGAACTGCCTGGTGGCGAGAGCATTCTGCCAGTGATATTGGAGAGGCGGGGACCACTGCGGTAGGGTTGTTGTCCGGAGTGTGGTATCCACATGACGTAGCTGAAGGGTCTTTTAGTGGAGACGGCAGTGGGGACGGAGCGTCTTGATGGACCTGGAGGACCGGTGGCGAGGCGGATGCAGTTGCAGAGGCTGAGTAGGAGCAGAAGACGGAGCAAGCCCGAGACGTCGGGTGCGGGAGCACGCACAGTAATAGGCTCTCCATGGAGGAGAAGCAGGGATTGGAGACGCCCAAGCATTACGTGCACGTAGTAATGCGTAATTAATATGTAGGGATCGGTAGCGTTGGTTGACGAGCTCGAGCTCGTTGAAATGGGCAATGTTCGAAGCACACAGGAGATTGTTCTCGGATCGCAGAGCCTCTACTTCTGCAGCCGTTTCGTGAAGAGCCGATGTTGCGGATTGTGTGGATCGGAGAGTGTTGAGTTCAGTCTTGAACCCGTCAAGGTAGTTGTTGAGGAACCGTAAATTAAAATAGAGGTTTTCTTGTTCTCTGGCCGAGAGTTGTAGACCCCGTGTGATGGCAGAGTGGATCACTGCGAATGTTGGGAACGGAGTCGAACGTGAAGGGGACGGCGCACTAGATGGGGAGAACACTTGAATATTTTAAGTAGAGGGTTGAACACGGACGGGGGTGGATAACAACGGAGGATGCGGCTTATGAGAGGACGGTGGTGATTGTGAAGTTGAGGACGGCGTTTTGGTAGGAACGAGACGACGTCGAGCAATCTTGATCCTTGCCGTGGGCTTCACCTTGGACGTACCGGCAACCGCGGGGAGCGCCTCCGTAGACGAGAGAGCAGGCTGTCTGTGAGGATGAACGGGGGGCAGCGGACGGGGAGCAGCACGTTTGAAGGCTTTCTTTGAAGACAAGGGATCGGTCGTAGTTAAAGGTTGAGTCTGAGAAAGATTTTTCTGTTCGTCCCGTTTACGAGCCGCTCGCAGCATCCTTTGTCGCGACTGATATTGGCTTTTGCGGATGAGTGTCCAAAGGTGTGGCGAGATGGCAACACAAACACGGCAGTTCCGATCCAGTCCATTACACAGTCTGTGCCATTGGCAGCAGGGATGTGGATCGAAATGAAATGCGGTGGATTTTCTGGCAAAACCTAAGCATTTACATGCTGTTGGAGAAGGAACATTAATTTCTTTCGTGGGTGCAGCATCCTTCGGTGGTGTTTGAGTCGGCACGAGGGACAGGATATTCAGACGAAGAGTCGGACATGATTGTGCGGCAGAGAGGACACAAGCACACCGTTGGATCCGCGAATTTGAAAAGCGAGGCGGACGACAGAGGTGGCGTATGGTGGTGGAGCCTACAAACATAGCATGGCCTGCGGATGTAACATTGTGGTGGGGACGGAGCGCAAGTAGCATTAAGGTAGGGGCTTGTTATATGTCCCATGGTGCCCCGTGTGAATGGGATTGCGGATGAAGCCAGGGCTGATACGATGGTTATCTCTTTGTACCCTCCCGCTCCATTTACACCCCGAGTCTTTGCATAGCAGTCAAGGAGTTGGTGTTGGTGATGGTCGTTTTTTTTTTTTTTTTTTTTTTTTATAACCATGAAGGTGGACTAGAGAAAATGAGGAGGAATGGGTGCTCTTCACAATGGACGGAAGATGAAGGCAGACAGGAAGGCTGTGGTACATGAGGATTGATGGGTGTCCTGCCAATACTGTAAATGGTTGATGGAGTAACTCTTGGAAGTGATTAAAGGATGGAGGGTGGAATAGGCCGACCTGAAAAAGGATGGAGACAGAACTAAGGACCCACGAAGGATCGAGGTGTGGTGAATGCGGACAGGGAACGACGGAGGCGGACCGAAGGTAGAAACTGGCGGAGCATTGCTCGGCGTGGATCCCGGGTGGGATAAGTCCTACTGGTTGTGAACGGCATCCCTGTAGTTCTACAAACCCCAAGGTTTGGATTTTTTGAAAAAAAAAGGAAGAAACAGACTGAAAGTGCTTCAATGGAAGAGTGTGGCGGCTCACGACTTGTGAGAGTCTTGTAGAGGAAGCGGATCGTGAGGCGGAGTAATGACGGACGTGCAGGAGATATTGCAAGAGTGAAGGACGGTAACGGAGGACATGCTGACGGGCGCGTATTGTCCCAGTTTTTCCTTCGGTGTCAGGGCAGTGATTCCTGGGATCGCTACTTTACGGGAGCGAAGGATCGGTGGAGGCTTAGAAAGAGGTAAGAGGTCTGGTGACTGTTGTCCTAGAATAGTGTAGTAGATGTCAAAGTTGGGAGAAGCTTGCAGCTCTTCACAAAGTACGTCCACTAGAATAGGCGAAGGGGGTGGAGGCGGATCGTGGCCTAGTATATTGTATAGAGAGGACGAGCATGCTAATGAAAGGACAGGATTGCAGAAGCGCCGTTGAGAGGACGAGCATGCTGGTGAAAGGACAGGAATGCAGAAGCGCCGTTGAAAGGTTGAAAAGGGAATGGGCAGGCGGATGGAGTCTGGTGGATGAAAGGTAGGTGAAGGCTGGCTCGATGATCCAAGAGGAACAGCGAAGGCTGGTGAAGGTAAGGACAGAGGCGGAGCGCACGTCCAAGGATCGAAGGACCAGCTGATGAAGAAGATGAATGACAAGAGGATGGTGCCTGCGAGATGTATGGGATACAACCTGAGGCGGATCGGCCTCTATGAAAAGCGCCCCTGTTTGCTTCAGAAGGAAATGAGGTTATTAACGCCGGGAACGTAGCGGACGGCGGATTGAGTGCCTGTTGAACAGCAGAGGATCGGTGAGTAGGGATGCCTCCGGACCGACGATGTGTCACTGTGGTAGGAGGAATTATCCTGATCCTAGGGGAGGACGGAGTGGCTCTCCGGCCTGCAGATCCAAGGACTGTAGAAGGAATGGCCGGGAGCGGAGCCTCAACCGGTAGAATCTTGGAAGACATCCTGCGGAAACGGATGAGGGTGGATCGTAGAGAGGTCGAGGATCGCTAATTCGGAGGACCAGCGGACGAGAAGAGGATGGAGTAGCTCAAGGCAATCACGTTGATGTGACCACCCTAGGAGAAATGATGCCATCGGACGGCTGCACTGAGTTTATATAGCCTTCCCATCCTTGCGCATGCGCAGTAGTACAAGCCTGGCTGGGGAGCCAACTTTCAAGTTTTCTAGGGAATTAATAGCTCAAAGGAGGGAAAACGCTATACAAATAGGTAATGTACATTTTCGTCGGCTATAAAATAAATTATTTATGTAATTTATTAAAGTGACCCAGTGACCAAGCCATTTTGTATTTCGTAATTCGACCTCGATTCGCTATTAAGAGAAAGAAAATACACTGGGAAGACCTCGGGAAAAAGTTTGGTTTTGGGGCATTTTACTCTCACTAAGTCCTTTTTATCATCACATATATTAAAAGCATACCAAGCCGAACTTTTGTGAATATTGTGACCGCATCTCTTCCCCAAATATTTGGTGTGTGATGGTGTCTATGGACACCTATCATAGTGTATAGTTGTGCACCTTAAAGGCAGAATTTCGATTGGTTGTACCATTCAGGAGTTACAGGGCCCCGAATGACCAATTTCATAGTTTTAAACATTATTATTCAGCAACAATGTAAATCAGCAAATGCCAATATTAAGAGCCTACCGAGCCGCACTTTTGTGAATTTTGTTACCACAACGACGTTAATATTTTGTTTGTGATGGTGCGATGGTTTCTATGGACACCTACCGTAATACAGTTTAGCACCTTAAGGCAGAATTTCAATTGGTTTTAGTGGGGCCCGGAATGACCAGTTTCATTGTTTTTAAAATTGTTATTGGGCAACAATGCAAATGAGCAAATGTCAAGATGAAGGGTATTGTCATAATTATTTTATTATGTCAAAGTTTATTTTATCAACCCAGCGTAGCCAGTTGGTTAGGGCATCAGCCTGCTAATCAAAAGGTTGCAAGTTCAAATCCTGTCCAAGCACCAAATATGGGTTATTAGTTTAAGACAGGTAGAAGGTATAGCTAACACTAGACAGGTATAAATTAACAGTTAATGATATCAGGGCTCCAACATGTCATAATGCGGTAAGCTTTCGTCCTCGGTGCTTCCGCGACTAATGCCTCGGATAAACTCAGTCAAATTTAGGGAACAATCTGCATTTATCACGTTAATAAATGCTTTGCTCACCTGAGCGTCGATTTCTGATCGGGTGATTGCGGCTTCTAGCGTTCTCACTCAACCGTCAGCTCTCATCAACTCTCTCTACTCTTCTCTACTGCTTGTGTGCATGGCCCGCCTGGTGGCGAACTCTCGCACGTGGCGAGTGGCAATCAATGCCCACTGAGAACTCACCACAATAAAATTCTTTGATATTATCAAATTGTCATGAAATTATCATACAATTTTGTTTTATGTCATAAATATCATAAAATATTAGAAATTTCTAGAAAATATTCTTAAACATTTTTTTAAGAGGACGAACTTGGGCTTTCATGAGCTTTCCATAAGGAACAAGCAGGAGACATTTCAGCTACTTAGCTGATTTCAGTTTTTTTTTGTGCTGAGCAACATTTTCAGTAAGTTTACGGTTTTTTATTTTTTTTGGTACCGTACTTTTGACTTCAGTTTTGAACTTATGACAGGTCTTCCATTTTAATTTAGGTCAATCTTAAAAGCAACCATAATATGAACCTTAAAATGTTCAGATTATTTTCAGAAATATCCATTGTTTTTGCTTTTTTTTTGCTCAAAAATACTTTTCAGCTTTTTTTGTTCAAGGTCACTCTATTGCTGAAGAAGTCAAGATTTCTAAAAACACCATAGTTTCCGCGGGCGGGCAGGGGAGGGGGGAGGAAGGAAGAAATGCTCCCCCATACCCCTCTCGTTATGTTGAGTAGAGTGTAAGCAGGGAAAAGAACACAATATCACATTAGGAAGAACTACTATTCCTCTTGAATTTTCAGTGGTTTAAGCTGTTTAAAGGATGTTAAATGCACATTTGCTGTTCCGACTACCTTCATCAGAAGCGCAAAAACAAATTACAGTTCGAAGGTCAAATCATTGTTCAAATCATCTGCCTCGACTCGTATAACACCAATCTACACAGGTGGTTGAGGTCGAAGTAATAGTCAGGTGCAACCAGTTGTCCTATTTTCCCATAGGAGGCAGGGCTGGAGATGTTCATGAGTGGGGCCTTGTGTGTTTGAAAATGTCTCATGGCTGGGGATTCGAGATGGGACTCACTGAAAGAGTTGCGTTGAAGGAGAACTGTAGTAGTTTCCTAATCGATGACGTGCCCAGGATTAGCTTTCAGATGCATGGGAATTCTGTTGGTTGCTTTCATCTTTCTCACATCTTCTCGGTGTTCCTTGATGTGCACCAGGAGTTTGCACTCACTCTCGCCACAAGACCTGCACGAAATAAAATACAAAATTCAAGAGGAAGAGTAGTTCTTCTGATTGTGACATTGTTTTTTTTTCCCTGCGTTCAATGTCGTTTAGATGTCACAGTAATCGCCGTCTACCGGTATTCACGAATGTTTGCAAAGTTTTGAAAACTTAACTACCGTTGTTCCATTTTTTAACAAAAATTTGGGATACAAACAAGGTCTGAAAACCACGTCTTTGAATATTTTCAAGAACATGTGTTAAACCAGCCTTTCCTTTTTTGAAAATGTGACGCATTTCCAAACATTTGGAAATCATTTGGCTATAGAATGTCATCCATAGGTAGCCCGAGTAGTCATCGAGTAGTCATAAGTAACACTTACTTAGGGGTGAGGGGGTGAGTCAGATTATTTTGGACCATAGGAGGGGGTGGGGGAAAGAAGAAATTCAAGATTTTTTCTTAAACCTTGGAGTCATGAAAAATTGTAGGTCACATTTTCATTTTGTCCAACCCCCCCCAAGTCACCCAACATCAAGTGTTAAAAACGAAAAAGTCGGTTAAAAATTGACCGTAAGTTGGTTAAAAGAGAAAATAAGATGCAAATTTGTCATAAAATTCTATTTTGTCACAAAATATGTGCCTTCGTATGCTCTCCATGGACTTGAAGTACACACACATGAAGTACACACACATGAAGTACATGAATACATGAAGTATGAAATATTTAATTTAGATTTTCTTACAAGATTTGTATTTTGCTCAAAGAAGGGAGCCCGGACGGGGGAAGAAGGAATATTTGGTGGTTCATGGCACATCCTTAGTGCCGTCGCTGGATTTGGGGAGGTTCCTATAACAAAAATCAATAACTGTCCCCATCGAAACTGATTTTTCTTTTGTGCGCCGGAACTTCAATTTTTCTTTTCGTCTGTGGGACTGGACCCTCGGGCATTATGACAAACCTTAAATAAATTCATTTTGCAAGTAACGTGTTAATTAGACAGTGCTGTCCTGGGATGCCTGGGACTAAGCTACACCCTTCATGGATACGTAACAGCCTGGGATGTGTAAAACCCTGAGATTTCGTGGCAATCTATCTGCGTTCACAGATTGTATTCTATCTATTAAGGGAAAGTCATTTTCATTTTCAACATGTTTATGCAAAATTTTGATTATAGAAACCTACTTTGATGAAGAATGGACAGACAACCACACGTTTATTATGCCCGTCCAGAGTTGCTGACAGTGTAATTTCGGACATGTTTTTTTTTTAAATGTTACATCGCTTACTTAGAAAATTCGAGTCCATGTTTACGTTTTGTACGCTTAGATTTCAAAGAAAGTATATTTACCGTTCCAATATCCTTGCAAATTTTCGATAGTCACGCTTTTCTGGAGTTGGAGGGGAGTTGGAGACTGTCTCCATCAGGCTACCAAATCACCGCTTAATTCGTCGTGATCGTTCGTCTGCTGCTATCGTCCATTGGAATGTGGCACGAGGCCAGTAGCAGGCCAGTGGAACACTTCTCCCGCAGCAACTTATTAAACTCTCCTCTCAGCAGGAACTGAATGTTTGGGTTTGAAGGTCCCTGGATAGTCATCAGCACAGCCTGAGAAGCCTTGAATCCCTGGCTATTCAACACCATAGTCGAGAGAAGGCTGTGCTGATGAATATCCAGGGACCTTCAAACCCAAACATTCAGTTCCTGCTGAGAGTAGAGTTTAATAAGTTGCCGCGGGAGAAGTGGTGCACTGGCCTGCAACTTACGGAGGCTATGGCATCGCGCCGCATTCCAACGGACGATAGCCGCTGACGAACGATCACGACGAAGTAAGCGGTATGTGTGTAGCCTGATGAAGACAGTCGTTCTGAGCCCCTCAAATTCCAGAAAAACCTGACTGTCCAAAATTTGCAAGGATACTGGAACGGTAAATATCCTTTCTTTGAAATCTAAGCGTACAAAACATAAACATGTGTTTTTTTGCGCTGACTGAGCGAAGCGAACGAAAATCAGCGTTTGTTAGTCAGTATGAGCAAAATTGTGATTACAGAATCTTTCTTTGATGAAGCATGAACATATGCATGACAGAAAAAAACCACATGTTTATTACACCTGTCTGGAGGACGGGCTGCTTCTACATTTTATTATTACTAGTTTCTGAAGTGGCTTAAAACGATTTGTATGGGGAAATGCATTTAAATTTTTAAAAAAATTAATTTCCTTAATTTCATTAAGTCAGCCGAAGTAACTTAATGCTTGTATGGCTGAGCCGGCTCAATTTTGAACATTACGAGACTTTTAGAGAAGAAGAAATATCTGGTAAAGGGAGGTACCAACCCGGGGATTCGATCCGGGAAACCTCCGACCATCGTAGGGGCCGAAAGATTGGCCAGAATAGTTCCCATAGCCGCTGAAGGAGCAAGGTAGCCTCTCACGCTACCCTGGCGGGGACTTGGCCAAGGCCCCCTTTCCAGGGGTTCGACCAGATCCGCAAACCTCCAGCAACCAGGCTGAGTTCTCTCACAACTCGGCCACGATAACCATTAAATGGCGATTAAACTGATAATATGGATGCAATTCATCCATTGTTAAGCTTTTCAGTTGTTGAGACTTCTTTTACAAGCTTCTAGCTTCTAGCTTCTAGCTTCCAGCTTCTAGCTTCTAGCTTGGTGAGTGAGATATGGACCAATTCTTGTGTAGTGAACTGCAACGCTGCTGCTGTGTATGGCCGATTTACCACCACTTCTGTTGGAAAACGAACAGACAACAACCGTGGTATGTTTAGTGAGGTCACTGGTGGTGTTAGCGCACCAGTGAATGAAGTCGGATCATGATGATCTGATTCAGATAGTGTGGTATCTCCACTGAAACTGATACTATCTAACATACTGGTACGGCCATACAAAATTTCATACCTTGGTAGTGACCTAGCTGGTTACTATTTGATAACCGCTTTGCTAAGAAATTAAGCAAACTTGGTTCCTTCAGTGAAGCTCAGATTCCGTAGTATAAGCTGAAGTGTTCTTACAATTCGATCCTGAAGTCAATTTCATTATGAACGGTCCACTCGCAGTCACCACTAAACAATCCTACCTGAGAGATGACTCAGCTTGTTCACAACAAACCTTCACCATGAAATGTATTTGTAAATAGTTCTCCATAAGAGAGAATTTCTTGTAGTTGCCTCACTTTTTTTGAGGGGGGGGGGGGGTGGTGGTGGTGGTGGTATCTGTGTTACTTCTTTAAGCTCGCTGTCTGTCATTATTTACTTTTACGGGTAATTCCACTACAGGGAATTGGGTGCATTCTTTACAAAAGGAAAACTAAAACATGAAGATTGCAATGTCAGGCTTACCGGTTGGTCGATAATTATCGAATTGGTCGTTATTTTTTTCCAAGTCGTTAAAAGTAGATACAGTTCTGTCACGCCGATCAAAGTCGATAAAATTAAGTATTGAAATAAATATATTGCAATTGGCCACATTATTGGCCGTATTTGTTTTTAACATAGGCGATTTGTCATGGTTTCTACGCGATAGCAGTTATAAAACATTTTTCCGGTTTCACTTCGAAAAACGAACTCCTAGTTGCTCTACAGCATGAATGGAGCTCGCCTTTTCGCTATACTGCTACCGGAGGTACCATTGTGGGCAAGAGTTTTTTTAGGGGGATATTTCTTCCCCTGTAATCAGAAGCTGTGCTAAAAAAAAACCCAAACTTTTAATTTTAATGAGCCAGGTAACTTTATTTGGAGGGGGAAGGAATCAGCCGTACAGACAATCATTGTTTTTTAATTTGATAACCATAGACCTAACGTTATCACGTATTTTGGTGACTGTTGCTTGCATTTGCGGTCGATATTTTTATATTCGGTCGATATTTTTACGATGGAAAGGGGGATAATTTCGATATTTTTATGTGTAAGGACCTCTGGCAACCCTGTTGCAATGTGCTTACAAATCCTTTCCACGACACGAAACTAAACTAACTTTAAAAGCTCAATATAGTACGTTTACTTACCTCAGAAGTTACCAGAGAAACCATATCAGTAAATGCATAACGTAAAGCAGTAAAAATAAAAGTTGTTTGCCAAGCATAGCCATTAAGGCTGCAACGATGTCAAATTCACCAATCCCACACAGACCCAGTTTTAAAAACTTAGCAGATAATGGTACCGATACATATCCAAAACTTAATAGCCCATTTATTTTTATCAATGGTGTAGTTTACTTCAAAAGTCCAATAATTATTAATTAACATTTTAAAACAGTAACCAACAGTTAAAAGATAGATAGGAAGATACTCAGCGATTTCCTGAACAAAATGCTACAAAATGCTCGTACTGCAATCTCGAAAGGTTCCCACGTTATCTATATTTCGGTGGAAGATACTGATTCCACAAATATCAGTAACTGGTCCTATTCAATATCGGTGGAGCCTTAATAGCCATTATTATATTTCTAGTTACACATTTCAACTTTCAAGCAAACAAATGAAGCGGATGGTAGGAAGACAAGTAAACAAACACCCATCTTAGCATTAGGGGAATGCAGCTTGTGTGAATAATTTGGCTCCAGACTTCTGCACACAAGAGTGTCAATTGCCACACAATGCTCAATGCAAGAGGTCTTCCGGCACACACTTGAAAAAAGAAGCTTGTGAACCAAGTGGCCAAAACTTATTTTCATTTACCTTTGAAGAATGTTTCTCCTTTACTTTCTTTTTCTTGGCTGAACCAAAATCTTCACTTTCATTTCCCACAGTATCATTGCTTTCGCTTTGAGACGATACACTTTGTATACCTGAAACTAGGAAAATTCACCTTACTTGAATGCTTGTTCGTACGTGCATTTTTTTCGGTTTTGACCAAACCGAAAAAAAAATCCAAGAGCCTACATTTTGTTGTGAATACAGTAGAACCTCGATTATCCAAACTAATTGGGACCGAAAGATGTTCGGATAATCGAAAATTCGGATAATCCAATTTACATGCAAAATAAAAAAGGAAAACTTTTTTCCTTTACTCAATTTTAGTGTTTGTGAACTATGCTTGAACGTATACGACAAATGAAAAGAAAATTTTGCATGAAATGATTCCAGGAACATAAATAAAGCAAAGTCAATGATTATTACTTCTCTAAAAAATGGCAAATTTCTGAATATTTT